>DF360289.1:0-23574 GCA_000787875.1 Solanum virginianum | reverse complement strand
GTGTGTGTGTATATATATATATATATATATATATATATATATATATATATGATATTTTGTCTATATAATATTGGAGATGACCAAGCCTAGCTCGGGGGGTTATAGGCTTGGGTAACCTATCGAGGGGTCGGTACCTTGGTCGCCTAGCTTGGGGGGTGGTAGACTTGGGTAACCTCGTTGGGGGGTTTGTACTCTGTCAACCTTAATCGGGGATTTCTACTCCGTCAACCTCGGAGGGGGGGTTTGTACTCCATCAACCTCATGAAGGGGTTTGTACCTTATATTCCTAACCCAGGGGTTGGTAGGCCTTAGCTTGCACTATAATGGTCACTCCTTACATACGTATTATGATCTATATAAGCATCAAGCATCATTCATACATGTTATATTGTTATTATGCTATTCATTGCTTATGATTATGCATTTTGCCTATGATGCCTACCTCTTGTTGCATTGCATCCTACATACTTAGTACATTCAAATGTACTAACGTATACTCTATGCCTACATGATGTAACCATGTAGGAATCAGTGTGCTGCTTGATCATCCTCTTCCACATGGCTAGTATGACTTTTATCAAGCTTGTTGGTGAGTCCTCCATTCCGAGGACGTTCTTTCTCTCTTTGACTTATGTATTGACTATGAGGGTGAGCCCGGTTACTTATCTTGGCCCCCTCTCTCATCTATGTAGTAGAGGTGTTGTTTGACATGTTATATACTTATGCTATGAGATTGACTCTTGATGTTTATGATATGGAAGTTTATCCTTAGTCCCAATTCTCCCTTGTTTGCATTTATCTCTTATTGTCATTCTAATTGCTTATGTGACCAAGGATGTGTAATGATATGCTATAAGGCTTGTTTGGGGTTCCTTCGGGTTCCCCATTCGCCGGTCATGTCTAGGCCCTAGGCTTGGGTCGTGACAGTATTGGTGAAAATGATAAAATTACCCTTCATTAAAACTACTACACTCAATCGACGAGACCCCCATAGCAGGCCATAGATGGAACCATAAGCTATGGTTCTCGTCATCTTTTTCTCTTTTTTCAATCTTTAGAAACTGGATGCCAAACACCAACCACGAAACCCCTATCCATTGATCGTGGATGGCCTTACAGAGTTCTTCCACACTTAGCAAAATTTTCACTTTTTTGGACCCTATTCATGAAAGTTAATCAAGTGTCGTGCATGTGATGATGGGTTATCTTATTAATCATGGGGTATCTTCCAGAAACTCCAAATTTCTTTCATGTTTAGAACTTACACCTACGATTAGGTCCAAGATCTATTCTTTCTTCCACGGGTCATAAATGGGCTTTGTGGGTCATGTTACACTGGGAACATTTCCAACTTTCTGAGGTTCTCATCCATGAGCCTAGTCTACAACTCGTGGTCTAAATTATAAGTCATGGATTTGGCTTCGTGAAATGACCTTTGAGCATTTCCATCCAACTTTTTTCTCCACATTCCAAGATCCAAGCTTGGAGTAATTACACTCAAAATTTCAAGTTACCACTCAGGAGTTTTCTATCCTAATTCTTTCTCCATTGGTTTATCCCTGACAACAGGAGTAGATTGTTATAATAAATACAAATTGATCTATCACTCATCTCCAAGTAATCAAACTAGGAAAACCGGGCTAAGCCATGAATAGAGTAATACTTTAAATCATCAAATAATTGGAGATACTTACCTCGTGTATCCTTCTTGATTTTCTAAATAGCTTCCTCAATTAGATGATGCTTCCACTAAACCTTCACTAACTTAATCTTTTTAGTTCTCAACTTTAGTAAATCACGATGATGAATAACAATCGATTCTTCCTCATACTAAAGATCTTTGTCCAATAAGACTGAGTGCAACTTGATGATATAATTTCCATGCCTATGGTATTTGTTCAATGTGGTTACATGGAACACTGAATGGACTCCAAATAAGCTAGGTGGCAGAGCCAACCTATTAGACACTGGATCTATATAATCAAAAATCTTAAATGGACCAATGTAGCGTATTGAGCTTATCCTTCTTGCCGAATCTCATTACGCTTTTTAGGGGTGACACTTGTATTAGAACTTGCTTACATATTTGAAATGTCATATCCCTCACCTTACAATCTCCATATTTTTTTGTCAACTTTAGGCTGTTAGGAGGTAAGCTTGGATACTTCTTACCTTATATTGAGAATTCTTTACTAAATTAACCCCTAAAGGTTTCACATCTCCATCCTCAAACCACCCTATTGGTGATTTACATAACCTCCAATAAAGTGCTTCAAATGGTGTCATGTCAATGCTGAAGAGATAACTATTGTTATAGGAGAATTTACACAATAGTAAGAACTTATCCTGATGTCCTCTAAAGTCAATTACATATGCCCTAAACATGTCTTCCAGTACTTGAATCATCCTTTTGGATTGCCCATCAGTCTATGATGAAAAGCTATGCCAAGCGTGAGTTGAGCGGCCAACTCTCATGTAATTTTCACTAAAACTTTGATGTAAAGTGCATACCACGGTGTAGATAATAGAAAGGGGTACCCCATGTAGCCTTACTATCTGTTTCATATAAATATTTATCAAATGATGATCATTATAATTGACCCTAATTAGAGTGAAGTTATCACGACCCAAAGCTACCTCTCAGTCATAACACAATACTTAGAATCTCAAGGAACACAAAGCTAACCACATGATATACATAAGTATATTAAAATAAAAATAGCATAGAGTATCAGAATAAAGCATGGATATTCTAAACAATTTCATGATATGGAAAATTAAGTCCGAAGCAAACAATATAGTTCGAACATCAATATAAGTCTGAAAACTCTACTAAACTAGTTGAGTTACTTGGACAAGCTCTAGCTAACTCAGAGTTTGGAACTAAAAAATGGAATATAAGTTGAAAGTAATAGATAATCTTTGAAGAATGAGGACTCATCATTCCTATAGCTCGTTGGGGCAAGTACTAACTGTGAGCCTAATAGAAATGCATGGACCTATATTATAAAATAATATAGACAAAAGGAATATGCAGTTAGCACTATTGGATGTAATAAGTATGGACAATATGCAATAATGTAAAAATCGTACTAATTCTAAAAACTTATAATGTAATGACCAAGTAAATCTTGTAATAAAACTGATGCCTAAAATAACTGAAATACTAATACAAGGTCAATTTAGAAAATCTGAAACTCAAATCATGACTGAGTGAGAGATACCTTAACTGACATAAACTATGCAAACTATAACATGAAGTTAAGTGCCTTTCCTAAACCAAAAAGAAGTCGTCCTACTTGCCAGGTAAAGACTTTAATCATGAGCTTAGGTGGCTGCAATTTACGAATCCATTCTATGGATTGTATTGTCTACTATGATACGTAGATACCTCTCACAATAAATGTACTGCATATCTGAACCTTATATCAAAAATCACAAAACCTAATTCTACAGCCCATAGTATGATCTACGACCCATAGAACCCTTTTTTTCTTGTCTATGGTCAATTTTCCAAGTCTCGGTATCTTATCTATGGATTCCATCTATGACTGCTAGAATGAACTATGACTTGTAGAATCTTCTCATTTACCTTATCTTAAATTCTAAAATTTTCCCAATTTTTAGGTCCCATCTATCATCCATAGATGCATCTATGACTCACAGATAGCTCTTGTAATCCTACACCAGATCAATTTATGTATCTTTCTTTACTTATTCCAATTTTCCAATATTTGGAGTATTACAGTATCTTTCTCATGGGAACATTCATCCTCAAATGAGATTCAAGCTAGCATGAATAAAGTATAAGGAAGACCTAACAACTTAACATGAATACAAATCATATCAAAATGCATAAAACCAAGAAGAAATTGACTCTAAATCGAAATATGAAACTTTAAAACTATTTCCATGAATATGCATGCATATGGAATCACAAGAATTGCTGAAATATATGAATTTGAAGGGGTACATAAGAGAATCTAGTACCTTAGACTAAGTTTGGATTGGAGAAAAATCGATGATAAGTCATATTAGCCTCGATCTCCCAAGTAGCACCCATCAACTGACTAATTTTTGCATAGAACTTTGACCAAAGAAAACTTTTATTTCTTATCTTGTAGATCTGACGGTCTAAAATGTCAATTTGAACCTCTTCATTAGATACACTCTCTTTTGCACCCATGCTTTCTAAAAGCACAATCAACGTCGGGTTGCTAACATACTTTTTCAATAGGGACACATATTACACTGGATGTACCGATGCTAACTCTAAAGGACAATTCAACTCATAAGGTACTTTACCAACACTTCTAAAAATTTGATATAGGCTATGTAGTAGGAACTGAGCTTCCCTTTCTTACCAAATTGCATCACACTCTTCATGGGTGAAATTTTCAAGTAAACCCAATCATTCACCTGGAATTCAAGTTTTTTTCTTCTCACATTCGAATGACATTTGACAGCTTTGGGTAGTTTCAACCTTTCTCTAATAAGTTAGAACCTTTTTCGTGGGGGTCATAGTTGCATGTCGATCATCCTAATTGCATGTTGATCACACAAGATGTCAACATATCCTCTAGGGTCTAAATAGTTCTCTTGGCTTGCCCATCAGTTTGTGGATGGAAAATTTTACTAAGCTTGACTTGGGTACCAAGATCCTTCTAAAATGATTTCCAAAAATGAGAGGTAAATTGAGAAGTCCTATCCAAATTATGGAAAAAGGAACACCATGCAACTTAACCATTTCTTGAATACAGAGTTGGGCATATTTCTGGACTAATATGATGTCTTGAATGGAAGAAAGTGCACCTCCTTGGTCATTCTATCCACAGTTATCCAAATAGAATCATGTTAACGACGGGTCTAGGGTAGGACTCTAACAAAGTCTATATTTAGCTCTTCCCACTTCTTACTAGTTATGTCAATATCTTAGGTCAAGCCACTTCATCATTCGTGCTCAAATTTAACTTGTTGGAAATTTGAACATTTTAGACAAAGTCCATTATGTCCTTTCATATCGTTTCACTGAATTCACTTCCCTCAAATCTTGATAAATCTTGGTGGCTCCCAAGTGAATAAGATACCATGAATTGTGAGCTTCCTAAAAGATTATTTGTCTTGAGTCATCCATATCCAGAATGCATAGTCGACCCTAATAATGAAGCACACCATCTCCCCATTAAGAGAATGTTTCAATGGAGTTTTCAAGAACCGCTTTCTTTAACTCCACCAAAATTGGATACTCACTTTGTTTACCCTTTAGATCATTTGCAGAAGATGATTTGGACCCATTTTGAAGAATCACACCACCGTCTTCAGAATCCACTAATAGAACTTTGAAATGAGAAAGTCTATAGAAATCTCAAACTAATTATTTTTTTCTCATCCTCAATGTGAGCAACACATCTCATGGAAAATATACTAAGGACATTTGCCACTATATTGTCCTTACCTGGGTGAGACAACACACTTATTTCATTATCCTTTAGCAACTCAAGCCACCTCTATTGCCAAATGTTCAACTCTTTTTCCTTAAAGACATATTACAAATTATTTTGATCAGCAAAAACATCTACATTAATGCCATAGAGGTAGTATCTCCAAATCTTTAACGCAAGAACCACTATTGCTAATTCAAGATCATGAGTCAAGTAATTACTTTCATGCACCTTAAGTTGCCTTGAAGCATAAGCAATTACCTTATTTTGCATCAAAACACAACCAAGACTAATTCTCAAGGCATCACAACATATAACAAAGTATTAGATCATTTTGGTAATGTCAAAACTAAGGTTGTAAAAAGTCGAGTCTTCAGCTTTTGGAAACTCTTCACATAAACTTGAGACCATTCAAGCTAGATGTTTTTTGGATCGAACTAGACAAAGGAGAGGCAATAGAAGAAAACCTCTCAACAAACCACCTATAATAACTGTCCAAATCCAAAAAACTTTTAATATTTGGAGAAGTCAAGGGTCTAGGACAATTCTTCACTACCTCAATCTTTTGAGGATCAAACTTTATACCATCACCAGAGACATTATGGATAAGAAATTTCAGGACCACAACCAAGAATCACATTTGCTAAACTTGGAAAATAAATGACTATCGTTTAAAGTTTGAAATACAATTTTCTGGTTGCTTGTATGCCCCTCTTCACTTTGAGAATAGACCAAAATAGCATCAATAAAAACCACCATAATCATATCCAAATATCACTTGAAAACCCTATTTATCAAGTCCATAAAAGTTGCAGGATCATTTTATTAGTCCAAAAGATATAGCGAAGAACTCATAATGACTATACCAGGTCCTAAGGTCATCTTAAGAATATGACATTCCCTTACTCAATGTTGATGATAACTCCATCTAAGATTGATCTTGAAGAAAACCAGCACCCTAAAGCCAGTCAAACAAGTCATAAATTCTTGGGATGAGAAACTTATTCTTAATTGTAACGTTTTTCAACTATCAGTAGTCAATACACATACGAAGTGAAAAATCTTTCTTTGAAAGAAACAATACTATAACATCCTATAAAGAGATACTTGGTGTATTGAAACCTTTTTTCAAAAGATACTTTAACCAATCCTTCAACTTTTTAAGCTCCGGTTTAGCCATTCGGTAGGGAGGAATAGAGATAAGATGAGTATTAGGAAGAAGATCTATATCAAAATTAATTTTTTTCAGAAGAAATGCTAGGAAGATCAATAGAAACCACTTTCAGAAACTTATTGGCAATGGGGACTAACTCAAAAGTTGGGTCTCGGCATTGGAATCCTTAACTCACACTAGATAATAAATGCAACCCTTCGATATCAACTTTCTCACATTAAGGTAAAAAACAAAATTAATTTATAAGATATACTACTACTCTTTAATTCAATGACTAAAGGAAGTTGAACTCTAACCAATTAGGTTCGACAATCAACTAAGGCATGAAATATAGCCAATCCATGCCAAGAATGACATCAAAGTAAAGAATATCAAGATCTACTAAATCGGCTAAAGTGACTCTATAAAGAACTAAAACCTGATAATCCTTATAAACTCGCTTAGCTAGAATGCACTCACACACTAGAGTAGAAATCAGAAAGGGATCTAACTTTATTTCAAGACTTACACCAAAATCTTATAGAAGCTTAGGACTCACAAAAGACAAGTTTGCTCCTAAACATAGCAAGGCATAAATATAAGGTGGAAGATTCATAACATACTTGTGTTTATATTTGGAGAAGATTCTTAATAGTATCAAGTCTGAAGGGAATAAAACTTGACTTGGTGTTTTCTGCCACCATAACTAGAAGTAACACTCAACTAAGTTAAGCAAACTATAGAAGCAGTAGGCTGAGTTTGTGGGCAAATATCTCCCCCTCTACCGACCTGTGATGGGAAATCTCTTAATATATGACTGGGCTTACCATACCTAAAACATGTATCAAAATTGGCTAAACACTCTCTCATATGGCTTCTTCCACACTTCTTACATGTGAGGAATGGGCATCCACTAGAAGTATCACTATGAGGCTTTAGGTTAAGCACCCTATTTTTATTGAACTTGGGACCCAAAATACTAGAAAAAGGTGGAATCAAGCTTGAAAACTCTTGGAAAAATTAAGAACGACCACCACTAGACCTCTAATAAGAATGGCTACCACTATTAGTTTAAGCACTCTGTCTCCTTAGCACTTACCTTGAGCATCTCCTCTTTAATCTGTTGTGCATATATTATCAACAAAGATATATCCATTTTTTTATTTAGTATACCAATTTTGCATTCTTTTACCATTAGCCTCGAGATACTAAAGACAAACTTGATCATGCAAGCCTTCAAGTTGGCTATCAATGCCAATGCATAATTAGAGAGTTGAATAAACTTCAATGAATACTCTTGTATCAATATACTTTATTTCCTCAAATTTATGAACTCTTGGATAATTTTTTCCCTCAACTAAAGAGGAATAAGCCTATCCAAGAAATGAACCTATCCAAGAAGGCACATTCAAACTTATCCCAATCAGTGAGACCTGCCCCTTGCTCTTTTCTTCCTCCATTATTTATGCCAAATTTGAACCACTCACTTCAACTAATAAACGGCTAGGTTAGTACTCTTAATAGATATCACCTCTATAATTTTAGGGATCTTTACCCCTTTAATGACCTGTTGTGGATTATTATCCATTTTAGAACCATGAAACTCTAGAGGATTCATCCGAGTAAAGTCTCGAACTCTTGTAGCAGCTGTATTGACTTGATATTAACCAGGGAAACAATATCTAGATTAGCTTGGGCAATAAAAACTTGGGACAATGCTTGAAAAGTAGCTTAGAACTAGGGATGGGTAACTTGCTCCACTAAGGAATCCATAGGAGTTTAAGGTGTTTATTGCTCCTTATTAGCATTCACATCCGCATTCTTTCTCAAAATGGAGCTCATCATGGAGGTATGATTCTGAATTTCATACAAAATTGATTAAAAGGTAATTCTCTAGAGTTGAGCTCCATCAAAACATATAAGATCATGAGAGAAGTTAGGTATTTTTTAAAAACCTTATAGTCTCATATTCATAGATATAGTTTTCTTCACATCTATGAATAAGATCATACTTTATGCAAATTTTATACACCCTAGGACAATCAAATCTTGATGCTTTGATTCCAAGCTTATCACAACCCACAGTGACGCCATAGTCATAATACGATACATAAAATTCCTAGGGACCCTAAGCTAATCACATGGCTTGCATAGCGTACTAATAGAAAAATAACATACCAAAGAAGAATAAAGCATGAATAGTATAAAGATTTTTCTCATATGGAAAAGTAATTCTAAGCAAATAATACAAGCTGAACATCAACATAGGTCGGAAAGCCTTTACTAACATAGATGAGTTACTAGGATAGGTCCTAACTAACTTGAAGTTTGAGACTAAAAGATTTGAACATAAACTAAAGTAATGGATAATTTTCCCTTGAAGAATGAGGAGCGCCACTCCTAGAGCTAGCCTAGGAAAGTACTAATCATGAGCCTAATGAGAATGGCCTAAACCTATATTGTACAATAAAATAGGCAAAAAGAGTACATGCTCTGTATTGTTAAATGTACCAAATATGGAGAATATTTAATAATGAAAAAATTATGCTATGTCTAAAATCTAGTAATGCAATGACCAAGTAAATCATGCAATAAACTGATATTTGAAATAATTGATACAACGTCAATGCATAAAATCTAAAATTCAAATCATAACTAAGTGAGAGATATTATTTACCGACGTAAACCATGAGACCTATAATTTGGAGTCTTGTGTTTTCCTCCTACTAAAAGGATGTTGTTCTACTTGCTAAGTAAGGACCTCAATCATGAGGTTAGGTTGATCCACTAGCTAGTCTTTGTCCAATCAAGACATTCTAACGATATGTAGTTTTTGGACCTAGGTACTCACTGCTAGTCCAACTCAATACAAGGTAATACTCTCAACAAGAACAATCATGCATAATCATAAATCATAGCTTTTAAAAGAAGGATAATAATCTAGTAATATCCATATTTTTATGAAAAATTCAAATCATAAGAATAGCTCCTGAATCATGTCATGATCTCGTAAAAAGCTAGTGTAAGAAGCATCAATTCATGCAAGAAAGCTTCAATTGGAAGAAATCTCAAATCATAATTTCATGTTAGGGATCACTTCAAATAGAAGTAATAAAATCATATTATCATGTGAAAGTTAAATCAATTAGAAGTAGGTTAATTATGTAAAATCATAATAAGAGGCATTCAATTGGAAGCAAGTCTAAAATTCTTGAAATCATGGTGATAATTTTTTAAAACCATTTTGATTTCATAATTTTCTTCAAATCATGAGACATCCATGTAATAGTGGTTGAATTCATAATCATAAAAGTGTTGCATGGTATGAGTTCAAGTAATTGTCCTAACAATATCAGTTCATGCTTAAATCATGCATTAAAAGATTAATTTTGAAGAATTCAATGCAATTGAGTAGAGCTCAAAAGAAGTCATAAGAAGCCTGATTTGTATTATGATCAAAACTTTAAGAAATTGAGTTTAAATTGAGACTACATGGATAGAAAATGATCGAATGATAAAATTTTCACATACCTCAAATAGAATCCTTGAATAAATCTAGAATTGAAGGCTTTAATTGAAGAACCCTAGAGCTTGGCCCGGATCTTGCCTTGGGAGAAGACTTTAGACAGAATATTTTAGGGTGGGATTTGAAACAATGAGAGATTAGATTGATAGAAATTCGTAAGTCCCACTTTAAATAATCCAAATGAGTAGTATAATAGTTTAAAAGATGGACAAAGACTAAAATACTCTTGAGAAATAATGTAAAGACCAGTTAAATATTTTAAGGATTGGTCCTGTTATTTTTTTATAAAATATCCTTCTCATAAATTTTTGGTAGGTATTTCCATATGTTCATTGACTAAGAGTATTTGATTTAGGGGTATCCCGCCACAATCCCCCCTAACAACATAAAAGTGTGTCCGTCGTGCTCTGGGAAACCCCGAAACTCCTTAGAAACATGCAAAAACAAGACTAGAAGCTTTCAGGGAACTGTAGCAGAATACTGTAGAACACTGTAGTAATGGTCAGTTCACTATAGCAACGGTAGAACACTGTAGAGCACTGTAGCAACAGTTAGTTTACTATAGCAACGGGAAAAGTCCTATAGCAATGGCTAGGGTACTGTAGCAACGGTCCATTTTGGAGGTGGAGATGTATATATACCCCTCCTTAGTTTTCATTTTGGAAGAGCAAGCAACAACAATCAAAGTCTTCTTTCTTTTAAAACTCTTTTATTTTTCAATATTCGGCATTCCCTTAGTAGTCATAGGCAACACACTTACTGGTGTTTGCAAGATCGTGCAAGATTCGTGAACAAACTGACTAGTGTCGCATGGAAGTTCTAGCGTGAATCCTAAGGCAAGTGGATTTCTAACCTTTTGTTAAATATGTTGAACCTCGTATGCTCCAATGTGTTTACAATTGAGTATTTTTGGGGTAGAGATGAAATTTTGTAGGCTTTAATTGAAATATTGTGAATTGAATAGTTATCTTCTGGTGATATTTGACTTATGAATTAATGATGGAGATCTATTATATGTGAAAATAGTGATTACTTGTTATTGATATCAAAGTGATACTTATTTTTACATGTGAACGTTGTTGAGGTTGTGATGGCATGAAGATTGAGGATATTGAAACATTTATGATACTTGAATTGATAAATGAGGTTAAGTGATGAAAATTCTGTTCTGAGATATATTGTTGGGTTTGTATTGAGACTATGTTATTATGAGTGAATATTTGTCATATCCTCATTATTGTGTGAATATACCTATTTGCATTGACTTTGTACATTTATTATGTATTTGTTGGATGATCCAAGAAAAGAAATGCAAAGCCGAAGGGAAATGGTTCTGGCTAGTGAAAAAGAAAAAAAATGAAAATATTAGGATCGAGGTCTTTACCGGTCGAGATATGATGCCAAGGTCTTTTGTCGATGAATTTATGATGATATTGTGATGTCGAGGTTTTTGCCGTTATCAGATACTATGATTCGATAGGTTGAATTGCACGCCGCGATAGATACTATGATTTGATGGGTTGGGTCGCACACCGCGACAGATACATGGTCCATGTGTGGCCCCCATGGGTTATGACTGAGCCATGTTTATGATCAGCGGATGTGTATCACTAGGACAGACATGCATCTCTATTATTTGATATTGCATTGCATCATTTACATCTCATGACATTCATTTTATCCCATAATGTTCTATCTTGGTATGATTATATGGAGTGCTGTTAAGATTGATTATTCGTTATACCATTTGACTTGTTTATTTCCTTACATGATTAGTTCTGGTATTGATTTAATGACACTTGAGGAATTAGTGAGAACTTGATAAATTGTAGAATTTTTCCTTTGTGACTTGAAAGTGGGATAATGAGATTTGTGCTAGTATAGAATGGTGAAATTGTGAAGGTTATGAATTATTGTATTGCAAAATAGTTGTGCGGATGTGACCTTTAGAGGCCTGATGTTAATTGATTATTATATTTACATTCTAGTAATTTTTCTATATATATATATTGTGTTGGGACTTTTCTGAGTACAGGTTTGTAGTCTGGAGCAGGCAATCTACTACATGAGTAAGAAGTTCACATCATATGAAGCTCTCTGGATCATTCTTAAGGTAGTTGCTTATGTCTTCAGCAGACCTTCAAGGAATCCATTATTATGTTGTGTTCTATTTGAGAACTAGACATTTGAGACATGTATTTTATTCCAAACTCTTTATTTAGAGACTTGTACATGTGACACCAGTCCTTGGAATAATTGTAGTTTGGTATTCATCTTCCGCAATTATTGTTATGTTTGGATTTGTAAGTGTTAGACTGACTCGCCTTGGGAGATTAGGTAAGTGTCATCACTCCTGAAATTTCGGGTCGTGACAGAGACCATCATCAGCAACTGGACCACCAACCCCTCCAGACCACGTCGGGCACTTGGGTAGCAATGGAAATTCATCACTTCTCTTTTATAATTTTTAAATAAAGACTTTGTCACTGTCCTTTATGTTTTCAAAAATAACGACTTTCTTATTTTGTTTTAATGTTTTGCAAATTAGTAAACTCAAAGTTTGGCAATGCCTTTCGAATAATAAAGTCTTTATTTTACATATTGTTAATGTTATTTTATTTTACTGTTTCTTTCAGAAAAATTACTTTTTATACTGTTGAATCCGAGATTGTGGCACATAATGAGACTGTACAACATAACATAACTGAAACAGAAGTGATGGGTGAAAAAGAGGAATACGAAGAAGTTACTAGAAAGACTGAGAAATTTGAGGGAAAGACTAAAGCAAATCTGCAAGAAACCGAAGTGGTAAATCTGGGCAATTCTGAAATGGTTCAAGAGACACGAATCAACATTCACATGTCCGAGGAAAAGAAAAGAGACTACATCTAATTCCTGAAAAAGAAAAAGGATGTCTTTACTTGGTCCTACACAGATATGATAGGGTTGAGCACTTCAATAGTAGCCCATCGACTGCCTACCGACCCATCCTGTCCGCCGGTGAAGCAGAAGATTAGAAAAAACAACCCTGATTTGAGTTTGAAGATCAAAGAAGAAGTATCAAAGTAGTTGTAGGCTGGAATTCTTCAAGTGACCAAATATCTAACTTGGCTCGCCAACATTGTGCCCGTACCCAAGAAGGATGGTAAAATAAGAGTCTATGTGGATTATCGAGACCTCAACAAGGCTAGTCCCAAAGATGATTTTTCACTCCCAAACATCCACATTCTGATAGACAATTGCGCTAAGCATGAAACACAGTCATTTGTGGATTGCTTTACTGGCTACCATCAGATCAAGATGCATGAAGATGACGCTGAGAAAACAACTTTCATTACACCTTGGGATGTTTATAATTACAAAGTAATATCGTTCGGATTGAAGAATGCTGGGGTTACTTCCATGAGAGCAATGACCACCTTATTCCATAACATGATCCATAAAGAAATTAAGGTCTATGTGGACGATGTCATCATCAAATCATGGAAGGGATGTGACCACTTGGTTGATCTTTAGAAATTCTTTGATAGGCTACGAAAGTATAACTTAAAGTTAAATCCCACAAAGTGTGTTTTTGGGGTACCCACCGGGAAGCTGTTGGTTTTATTGTCAGTTATCAAGCTATAGAGCTGGATCCAACAAAAATCAAAGCCATCCGTGATCTCCCTCCTCCAAAGAGTAAGAAGGAGGTGATGAGTTTCTTGGGCAGACTCAACTACATCAATCGTTTCATAGCCTAGTCCACCATCATCTGTGAGCCAATCCTCAAGCTGCTGAAGAAAGATGTTGCTATCAAATGAACCCTAGAATGTCAAGAGGCATTTGACAAGATCAAAGATTATTTGTCTAATCCTCCAGTACTGGTACCTCCAGAGTCTGGTAGGCCTTTGCTACTATACTTGTCGGTCATGGATAATGCTTTTGGGTGTGTCTTGGGATAACATGATAAAATAGGGAAGGAAAGAGCAGGCAATCTACTACATGAGTAAGAAGTTCACATCATATGAAGCTCGATACTCTTTGCTTGAACATACTTGTTGCGCTTTGACTTGGGTAGCCCAAAAGTTGCAGCATTATCTCTCAGCACACACAACTTATCTGATCTCAAGAATGGATTCTTTGAAATACATTTTTCAAAAACCCATGCCTACAAAAAAAATTGGCAAAATGACAGATATTGTTGAGTGAATTCGATATAGTCTATGTCACATAAAAAGCAGAGAAGGCACAAGCATTAGTCAATCATCTGGCAGAAAGGCCTCTGAAAACGTACTTTCATGATGAAGAAGTAGCCTTCGTAAGAGAAGACATCTTTAAACAATACAATGGATGGAGGATGTTCTTTAACGGAGGCAAGAATCTCAATGTGTCAGGCATCGGAGCTATTTTGGTTTCACCAACAGGTCAACACTATCCGGCATTATCAAAAATTAGATTCCACTGCTCCAACAACATGGATGAGTATAAGGCTTACATCTTAGTTCTTCGATTGGCCATTAACTTGGACGTCTAAGAGATTTTGGTAATAGGAGACAGATTTGTTGATCCGCCAGGTACAAGGTGAATGGGCGGCAAGAAATTGAAAGCTTCTACCATATTTGGATTATGTACAAAAACTTTGCAAAAGGTTCGCTAAAGTGGAATTCAAGTACATCCCACGAATCCAGAATGAGTTTGCAGACGCTTTGGCCATGTTAGCTTCCATGATTCAGCACCTTGATTAGAATTACATTAATCCCATTTACATTCATATACATGAGAAGCCTGCATATTGCTTTCATGTGGAGGAAGAACCAAATGGGAAGCCCTTGTACGAGGATATCCAGGGATACTTGAAGAATAGAAGTTACCCAGAGAATGCAACAAAAGTACAAAAGCATACAATTAGGAGGCTAGCAAATCAATTCTTCTTAAATGGAGAAATCCTATATAGGAGAACTCTCGACTTGGGTTTGCTGAGGTGCATTGGAGCTAGAGAGGCGTCCAGACTGGTAAAAGAGATTCATGCAGGAACATGTGGTCCTCACATGAATGGCTTCAACCTTGCAAAGAAGATCCTCAGGTCAGGTTATTTTTGGTTGACCATGGAAATAGATTGCATTCGCTATGTTCAGAAGTGTCATCAATGTCAGACCCATGCAGACATGATCCGAGTGCCTTCCAACGAACTCTACATCACTAACTCACCCTGGCATTTCACAGCTTGGGCATGGATGTCATTAGTCCTATCGAGCCAGCAACGTCAAATGGACACAGGTTTATTCTTGTGGCGATCGACTACTTCACTAAATGGGTTAAAGCCACATCTCACAAATCTGTCACCAAGAAGGTTGTCGACGATTTCATCAAGAACAACATTATTTGTCAATTCGAGGTGCCCGAATCAATCATCACTGATAATGGTGCAAATCTCAATAGCAATCTGATGAGGGAGGATTGTGAACGATTCAAGATCAACCATCGAAATTCCACCGCATATAGCCTACAGATGAATAGAGCAGTAGAGGCTACAAATAAGAACATCAAGAGGATACTACGAAAAATGATCGACAACTATAGGCAATACATCATATTTGTGAATTATTTCATCATTTAATATATGTTTTTTAATTATTCTATCTAGTGTTTTCTTAGTTACAAATTACAGAATTCATGAACTTTGGTATATTCCATCATTCGCTCTACTATTCGGACCTCTACTGGAGCAACACCCTACTTTCAAGTTTATGGAAATGAAGTTGTAATCCCTGCCGAGGTTGAGATACCATCTCTGAGAATTATTCAGGAAGTAGAGTTGAGTGACACCGAATGGGTACGAAGCAGGTTTGAACAAACTGATTGATGGAAGAAGGATTAATGCCATTTTCCACGGACAACTGTATCAGAATAGAATGACTCGAGCATTCAATAAGAAGGTCAAACCGAGGTATTTCTCCACCGGGCAATTGGTTTTAAAGAAAATCCTTCCAAATCAAGATGAAGCTAAAGGCAAGTTCGCACCAAGCTAGCAAGGTCCGTACATGGTCCATCGTGTTTTGACTGGAGGAGCACTTATACTTGCAGAAATGGATGGTGAAATCTGGCCCCAACCCATCAATTCAGATGTTGTAAAGAGATAATACGTTTAAACTTTGTCTTATGCTCTTTGTACTTGGAACTACGTCAGACCTGATTCCCATTTAAGAGGGATATATAGGCACTCCTATGGAGTTCGATCTTATCATAATAAAATCGTTATTTTCCCCCCTGACACTAGACTGGGGCCGAATTTTTGAGAGGATCTCAAAAATTCTTTCAACAGTATACTCTGCCACGACAAAGATAACTGGGTAGAATTTTTGAGACGAGCTTAAAAATTCATGACAAAGCAACACAAATCTCGCAAAAGAAGGTATAAATGCCGCATGAGGTATCTCAAAAATGCTTCCTTCATTGGACGTTGGGCTTGTCTCAGAATGTGGCACTGTCAAGGATTCCACATCATTTACAAATTATCAACCTTTTTATTAATTATTTTTAAATATATAAATACATACTACTTTCAAAAATTTAAATGCTATACCATTATGCCCAAGACAAAAACCCGACAAGAGTCTGGATATCAATAATAGGCGGAACATACTGGTCATGGCCAAGGACAGATCAACCTTCTCTTTTTTTTACAAACTAATAATTTTTCTTTGAATACAGAAAAGACACACATTTTAATATTGCTCGGACAAGCGTCATTTCAATAAGACAAAATATTACTTTACCGTTCTCATCGCATACTGTATAGACCACACATTTTAATATTGCATATGCCCGATATTCGCATGCCCGATATTTTACATTGCATGTACCCGATATTTGCATTACATATGCTTGATATCCGCATAACATTTGCATGTTCCCGAGACTTCGCATTTGCCCGAGAAATTTGCATGTGCCTATTTTGCATTACGTAGCCCGAGAAATATGCATATGTCCGATATTTGCATTGCATATTGCCCGAGAAATTTGCATGTGCCCGATATTTGCATATTGCCCGATATTTTGCATTTGCTCGAGAAATTTGCATGTACCCAATATTTGCATTATGTTCCCCAAAATTGCATGTGCTCGAAATTATATTTTTCAATATTGGCCCGAGAAATCTCGTATAAATGCCCGAAAAAGTGCATATTTTTATGAGATTTGCCCGAAAAGATATATGACATATTATACCCCTAAGGCGTCATAGTCCAAAGACATCATTTTCATGGCCTAGGGACATCATTTCATGGCCTAGGAATTTAATTTCTTATTACCATGCCCTCAAGGCATCATAGTCTAGAGGCATCATCCTTCATGGCCTACGGACATCATCTCATGGCCTAGGGATTCAATTTATGTCCATCATGATTCGAAGGCGTCATCGTCCAAAGGTATCATCTTTCATGGCCTACGGACATCATTTCATGACCTGATAATATAATTTACGATTAGCATGGCCCTAGACGTCATAGCGTAAGATGTCATCCTTACCGTCTTATGGCAAATTTTATGGTCTAAATGGGAATTTGCATCATATTTGTGAATTATTTCATCATTTAATATATGTTTTTTAATTATTCTATCTAGTGTTTTCTTAGTTACAAATTACAGAATTCATGAACTTTGGTATATTCCATCATTCGCTTTGAAGATACCTTTTGTTATGATGAATCCTTTGCTTTTCTTTTACATCGTCCCTTCTATCTCCTTGTCCTCATTTTCCCATCAACACACAAATCATTTTCTATACCTCGGTTTTTCAATTCAAGCTACTATCGTTCCTATTCCAATTCCACACCGTTATTCTCATTTTTAGGAACTTCAGCCGTTCCTAAGTCCAGAACTACACACAGCCTGATTCTCATATAACCTGAGATATGTAGGCGACTTGATACTGAAGTCTCCGCCATAATATTTTCACAACCTCATTTGTTCCATTTAGTCCTTATGATATTATTTCATCGGTCGGACAAAATCAGCTACTCCGTCAACTTTTTTTGCTCGATAATTCATTCTTCATTCCCGAGCAAAGAAGGGGCAGCTGTTGACACCCAATTTTGACCGACATATATATATATATATATATATATATATATATATATATATATATATTATCCAAATAATTGTGTATTTTTAACATTCTTGATTGCAAAAATTATTTGTAAATTATTTTGTCATTTAAAACTAATTTTATTATTATGATTATTTTAGTGATAATAATAGTAGTTGTAATATTTATTATTACATTTTTTTATTATTAATATGTTAAGATTATATTTTAAATGCATTATATTTTTTTATATATTATTTTATCAATGTGTTTAATTTAAAATGATAATTTTAATATGATTAATATTCTTTTTACGTAATAATTTTAGCATATATTAAGTATTTTTTTTACATAAAAAATTATTATTTTAAAATATTGTATATTTTATTTTGTGCATATATTATAATTAATTAGATGACAATCTATTCAATTTTAGCGCAATTTATTTCAATTTCTCTATTAAATTTATTTCAATTCTAGTTGATTCTTTCCCATTTTCTTTCAATTTTAGTCTAAATTAAGTCAATTTGTGGCTTAATTTTAAAGACCCAATTTCTATGATTTAATCTTAACCATTTGTTACATTTGATCTAACGGTCTAGATAGATTCCAAGTCATTTCTTTTTTTTATTTCCTTAACCCGTAAGACCCAAAAACTCTATTCATTTTCATCTTCCCCCTTTGACCATAACCAGCCGCCACCTCCATTTTTCCCTTCACCAATGTCACGCCACACCCTCTCCCTTCTCCTCCATTTTTCTCGGCTTCCACCACCATGAAGCCACGTCGGCAGCCCCTCAAACCCTCCAGAAATAATCTCTCCCCGCCGATCTCCTCTTCTCCTTCTCCTTCATCTCTTTTCTGCCCCTGAAATCACAACCAAAATGACCCTTTCACGTCACCTCGCGCCGCCGGAAACCACCAAAATCAGCCTCTATAAGCGAGGAACCAGAAATAATAAGAACAAATTGGAAATTTTGGAAATAGACAGAACTGGGTTTAATTTCATTCTTTATTGTTTACTGCCTCTTGTTAGTTGAATTAAAATGAGATTATATGTTTATGTATTGACTACTCTCATATGTTTGTGTTGACTACTATAATGTGGAGTCTAAGTCGGGATGTGAAGAGTCTCCTTGGGTGGGGATGGACTTAGGGAAGCTTGAAGTTTTTTTCATTTTTAATTTGTTGTATTTTAATTTTTCGCAAGTGATGTAATAAAAAATAATGAAAACGGGGGAGCTAATGTAGAAGGGGGGGAAGGGGAACTATGTGCTATTTGCTTTTATTCCTTTCGTTTCTCATTTTTCTATGTTGTTTTGTTTGATTAACAACTTAGGCAAATTGACTATAGGATGTGATTGTTTAAAATAAGTCGTATGTGCATAAAAGATGCAAGTTATTATTAAACAATGAGTAATTCCTTTATCAAGTATATCTTTCTTTAGTATGTTGTAGAAATCATGCCTATAGGATTTATGTTTTCTATATTTTATATCATACCCCTAGAATTTGTCTATTTATGCATATAGGTGTTCAAAATTATCTTTCACAAGTCTTAATATGTCTCTCTTTGTTGTCATTTAGAAATCATGTTTAGGATATATTTCATTTTTTTTACTATAGGAAACTTTTTTGACATGTTTAGAAAATCATGCCTATAGAAAATTTCATAGAAATCATGTTTAGAAAGCATGCACATAGTTTTGTCATTCTATGTGATCTAGAAATCATGTTTAGGTAAAACATATTTTCTCATTATTATAAAATGTGCCTATAGTATTTGTCATTCTATTCATACTATGTGGTTTAGAAATCATGTTAAGGCTTAAATATTTACATTAGAGAACATGCTTATAGGGATTTAATATTTCATTGCTTGAAATCATGCTTATGTTCAAATAGTTGCATTTGAGAACATGCCTATAGGAATTTAATATCTCACTAGAAAGCATGCTTATAGGAAGTTGAATGATAAATGAAGTTTTTTTTAAGTTAGGTTATCTAGTCTTCCGTTTTAGACAATCATGCCTATAGGAAATCTTCTTTTGTGATGCATACACACTTAGCATATCACAATGCACTCTTCATGTGTTCTTAAGCATGCTAGTAAATAATCTGTTTGGACGTTATTTGAGCTTTTATGTGCTAACTGCTCGTATCGGTTGTTTTGTATTGACGTGAGTCTAATAGGAACCCCTATATTCACCTTAAGTCTAGAACTCATCCAAATTAGACGTTCAATGCCTCTTGGACTATAAGAAGGGACGTTAGGCACTTTAGAAGGACGATTAAACTTTTTCATTTCTTTAGTATGACTTTAAGTGAAATAAATAAATCAACTTAGGACGGGGGTAGGGGTATATAGGACCCTCGGACATGATGACTCAAACTTGAGCTTTAATAGGACAAATCCTTGGTTTTGGTCCTCAGGCCTAATAAAGTCATGCGAGCTAAATGACATTTTGCCTTCCAAAATGAAAGCCAAGTAAACTGATCCGAGTGGAAAATACATCGTCTTGGTCCTAGTGTCCTTTTTATTTTACTCTTAAGTGTTTGGGGTAGCTAGATCTTTAATTGCTTATTTACTACTTTATTTATTTGATAACTTAGAATTAATTATGATTTTTAAACTAAGACTTTAATTGCTATTTGTAACCCCCACATAAATGAGAGATACGGGCAGGACTTGCATTTGCAGAATTAATTATGATTTTTAAACTGAGACCTTAATTACTATTTGTAACCCTCACATAAATTAGAGATACAGCCGGGACCCGCATTTGTGGACCTCGAAGGGTGCCTAACACCTTCCCTTCAAGGTAACTTGAACCCTTACCCGATCTCTGGTAGTTTTAGACCCTTAGTTAGTTTTAGGTTAGAATGGTGTCCTAATGCACCCAATCATTAGGTGGCGACTCTTCTTCTATTAATTCAACATTCCAAAAGAGTCTTTGTCACAGCGTCGTCCAGGTTCCCGTCTTTTTGCGAGAAAAATGGGGTGCGACACTGCCTAGCCCATAAAATATAGCCTAATTGCTGCTGTTCCAAAACTTGGGTTTTGGCCCCTTTGCCCAACAAAGGGTTGCTGAGATAATAAGCTTTTAAGCTCTTTTTGCCCCTGTATATCACAAAGGTATATATATTGTATATCAGTGTATATATCCTCTCTTCCACCTGTATTTCAAACATTTCAGCCTATATATATATATTGTAGGAATTGTCTACTTGATTAGGTATATCAGTGTATATATCCTCTCTTCCACCTGTATTTCAAACATTTCAGCCATGTTGAACCATTCCTGCTGAAGACTCGATTTTTCTGCCTATTTTTAATATCACATCACTGTATACATGATGTATATCAGTGTATACGGTGACGTTTCAACCCCCAAAAATTCATAACGCAGCTTCTCTATCATACAAAATGACCCAAGGTCGACCCTATGCGCAAGGATGGAGTCCAACATAGACTCGAATGGAGGAGTTCCTGCACAAAAAATAAATATGAATACCTTCAACATATAACATAAACGAGATTTGACAACTTAAAAGAAAATATTCACAATTATATCATGACAAAACTCTATTTCAAAAACCCTTTTTTCTTGGAAATATCATGACGCCAAATCAAATTACGACGAAAAAAATTGAAAAGAAAGGCATATGATGTTACCTTTTGCAGGCAATGAACTTGAAACGACGAATTAAAGAGGGAGCATTCAACACCAAAGCGAAAACTCACTTATGGGTTTCATAATTTCGAAATGAGAAAATTTCAACCTTAGGGGCCTTCAAAGTGACTGGACTTTTCTTGAAAATTGGCTTACTGGAGAAGAAATCTTAATGTATATTCTTTTTTGAGATGAGGGACGGCTCCTCCTGGAATTTAAACACACGATGAATTAAATTAGATCAATTAACGAGCTTCTTTAAAATTAACTAAGTGAAACAATTAACTCAATTGTTATCTAGTAAATTTCAAAAATAATTTGTAAAAATAAACAAGAATATACTTTTTTTATAATAATTATGAAAAAGTACGTAATTACATATGTACAAAGTATATGAAATAACTTTAAAAATATATTTTTTTCCTAAGATAATTATTTCACATTGTTAAAAATTGAAGAAGCTCAATGATTAATTTATAATGTGGAGGGTCAAAATTGGGTGTCAACAATAGTACTTTCTCCGTTTCATGTTATGTGATACTCTTTGACTTGACACGATATTTAAGGGAAAAAAAGTCTTTTGAAACTTGTGATCTAAAATTATTATTAGATATTTGTGTAGTTGAGAATAATTTCATTAAGGGTAAAAGAAAATTTTTAAAGTTAAATTATTTCCAGTAAGTGTTTCTCGAGAGTAGAAAGAGGTGTGGTTGCAATCATTTTATAGATGGTGTATTTGGTATGGAGGAAAATATTCTCCTTGTTTTAAAAAGAATGATTTTCTTTCTTTTTTTAGTTTGTTTAAAAAGAATGACATTTTTTTTTTTGCAACATTTTATTTTCAGTTCTCCATGTGACATGCTTAAGATTACAAGATTAAAGGACATTTTGATAAATTTGACATAATTTTAATTTAAAATCATAAGCTCCATGTCAAGTCAAACCAAATTATTCTTTTTGAGACAAAAGAATATTTGACAATGGGTAATTCAAGAAAGACTATTTGTTAAACTAATTTGAAAGGAATATCAAGCACCTGCTTTGAATTTCCATATATAGAACTTCAATGATTTTTCTCCAAACTTCTAATATACTTCATTTGTTCTATTTTTGACTTGACACTATATATATATATAAAGAAAAAAAATTATCGTCTAAAATTAAATATTTATATGATTGAGAATCATTTCACTAAGAATAAAATGAGAATTTTAAAATTAAATTATTTTGAATTAGAATAAGACAACATTCTTTTTGGAACGAACTGAAAAGAAAACGATGTTATGATAAGAATAAAATAACAAACACCTCTTGATATTTTGTCTGACCAGACAGTGTGGGCCACAAATATGGGTGGTGTTCTGCGATGGTATGGATAAAGATAAGATATGTTTGAGAATAAAGGAAATATAATTAACAAAATTTATTTTCTAAAGAAAATATCAAGTAAATATGAGAGAATTAAAAAAACATCTGAATTAGGAAAATCTCCAAATTTGACCATGAAATTTGGCACTTTGCATAATGGTTTTGATTTGAATTTCTATATATATATATATATTGTAGGAATTGTCTACTTGATTAGATCTACACTTGCCATTACAAAATTGGATTGGTTTTGTCCTTGTTAATAAACGGTGAATTATTTGGACTAAACTTCACAATTAGCAAATTTTGACCCCTTCCTATAATCTAACGACAAATTTAAATCAGTT
>DF360290.1:48201-58539 GCA_000787875.1 Solanum virginianum | reverse complement strand
GTTCTTGTTGCCAAATAAAGTCCATAAGTTATTTCATCTCATACACATTTCATTGTTGGTGTAACGTACTCCTTTCTTTGTCATATGGTATTTTATGGTTATTTATATGTCATATGCTGCCTATACAGTTCCAAAGCTCCAATAATGTGACCACGTAAAGATCATCTTAAAGGTAATTCAAAGGCAAAGGTAAAGTATATGGATTATGGATTATGGATAGGTGGCAGCCCGAGGGGGCTAGATTACTAGCCTGGCATAGGGACGATCCTATCACGAGGGGCATCCCGAGGGGACTAGATTACTAGCCTGGCATAGGGACGAACCCGATACAGTTTACCCCTGATAAGTTGCTTTGGGCCTTTGCATGTCTAGAGCTTATGTTTTGTATTGTATAGTTGGTCGAGGCGGGGCCTGTCCCGACCCTTATAATATACTTGTCATTGTTTAGAGGCTTTGTAGACTATGTAAATTAAAGTGTAGGCATGTTTTGTATTTCAAACAGCGTGGCCCCAACGGCCTAATCATATGCTTTTCCTTTTGGCTTGTTAGTGCTATTTAACTTTTTAAAGGTATACTAAAGGTGGAATTCATTATATTGCATATAGAAGGAGCATAGATATAGTTGGTTCTCCCAGGCCTTATCGGCAATGGGTGCCAGTTCGCCTTAACGGGAGCATAGATATAGTTGATTCTCCCGGGCCTTATCGGCAATGGGTGCCAGTCCTCCTTAACGGGATTTGGGGTGTGACATGTATCCTCTAGAACAGTATCCTCATCAACTGGTATAGGAGGAGCAATGGTGCTCTTACCAATATGAGTAGTAACCACCATATGCTGCCCTTCATAATTAGAATTTTAAACAATGTTGCTATTCAGTGTACCCTTCTGACATTGATTTAGTTGAGCCGATACTTGATTGAACTATTGCTCAATCTATTTATGGCAACAGAATGAGATAATTTTTTTATTAATATTGGAGATCTCATATTTCATCCCCCTAAGTGTCTTATCCAGTGTCTCAGCTTTCTTCAACTAACAATCAAACATCTCTTCAACTCTTGAGCTACTTGTACATATGTGGCGATTATATGGTGGCACATCATGACCATTTCTGTAACCATCTCTATGACCTTAATATGCTTCTCTATCTTGGCCTTGATTCCAATCATAGTATCCTCCATGGTTGTCTTTGAAAGATCCATCTAGATTGAAGTTCCGACCTTGGTTTCTTTGACCTTGGCGCCAATAGTCCTGATTAAACCTTTGGGTTTTGGTCCAGAAACCCCCTTATCGTATCAGCAATAAAACAAGTATCCTCCTAATAGTAGGGATCATCATACATGGGTGTGTGTAGAGGTTGATTAACAACTGCATTGACTTATTCCTGATTTTGCATCATTATCACCTCTACGCCTATACAGATTTGAGAAAGCTTTTGTGTAATCTCTTCCTTTATCTTAGCTTGCTCTAAACCAATACTGAGAGTGCATGAACTTTTGGTAAATGCTCTATCTCCTTGCCCCCATGTATGATTGGTCTTGACTACTCTCTCTATCCTTTCAGATATCCTTACAAATGGCTTATGAAGAACATGCTCTCTATAATGATGTCAGTACAAGCTTGACTATTTTTATCAATGGCATAATAGCAGATCTCTACTAAGGCATCATTAAAAATCTTGTGGTCTGGGACACTCCTCAAGCATTTAGTGAACTGATCCCATGTGGTACTGGTTGAGTTACCAGGAAGTTGCTCAAAGTTATTGATCTGATCTTTCAACTTGAGTTTCTTTGATCTTGGTAAGTACCTCTCCAAAAAGGCCTTTTGTAATTCAGCCAACTAGTGATCAAACTCTACGAGAGCTCAGATAGCCATAGAGTTGCATTGCCTATAAGAGATAAGTACCTCTCCAAAAAGGCCTTTTGTAATTCAGCCAACTAGTGATCAAACTCTACGAGAGCTCAGATAGCCATAGTGTTGCATTGCCTATAAGAGAAAATAGGAAGACATGAAGTCTCACAGCATGCATAGATAGATTATGCGTTCCCATCTCACTCTTGCAGACAAATGCAACATTGTGTATGTGGCTATGAGGATCCTCTGATGGTAAGGCTATAAATAACCCATGGTTTTATAGTATCTAAAGTAACCCACTCGAGACCACGAACTTTGTGTCAGCCGATAGTGGTGGAAACATAATAGCTCTAGTCACCTCCGCAGCCATAGGATTTAATCGATATTGATTCCACTGATAAGCGTTGACATTGAAGTCCTGTGGCTATGGAGCAATATACTCGAGATGAGATGTGTTTTCATGGTCAGCATTCTCATTCTCATTCCTATTTAGATCTGTATTTCCTATGTTATTGGCAATGTTTTGGCTCATTTTTCTCAATGTTCACTGGATCTCTAGGTCAAACGGAGTCAAGGTTCTACCTTAACTTCACATGTTGGGCATACACTAAAGAAACAAAAAATAACAAAAAAATATAAAATGTGTTAAATAAATATTAATAATGAAAGCACTTGAATTAAACAAGCCTAGCCGCATTCCCCGACAACGGTACCAAAATCTTAATGTCCCCCAAGTTACACCTCCTTTTTGAGGATAAAGTGGTCATTGTCTAGAAATAGAACCTAACCAAGGATAGGGTCGAACCCAAGGAAATTTCTAGACTTAGAAGAATTCAACTGATGCAATTTGAGTGATTGACCAACTTATCTCTCCGAAAGGGGGAGTTTGTAATAACAAGTAGGAAAGTAATCCTAAACTAACATAAGTGTTTAACCAATATGGAGAGAAACTAGGGTATTGTGTTCCCTATGATCCCCTAACATAGTATCACCAGATAACCTAATTCATTTCTAGTGTGTAGCATGCAGGATGATAGTTAAGTTCACCAAACCCTTTGGCCAAGGCGAGAAGCGAATTTCACTACGTGACTTGGTCCATCTCTACAGTGTGACATTATGAACTCTTACCTATTAGTCCCAGTACAACCTCACCTTGGCCCAGTTCGGTTGATTAGATGAGAACACATCAATTGAATCCTCTAAATTAATATCTTTTCCTATTCATTACTACGTTGGCCCAGTCAGTAATACTAGGCGGGTTCTAATATTGGGTACTATTAGAAAACATGCAAAATGAAAAGAGTTAATTAATACATGCATGCACACTTTTCAAGAATTATGAATTATCCGATTTTAACTTGTTAGTTCTTCATAGTTCCCACAACCCTAGTTGTGGATTTAGCTGCTCATGATTTTTGTAGATGCAAGAGTTATAAATTTAAATAACATAATAAAGCACTTACACATTTGAATTATGCACAAGTAAATCCAAGCTTCAATGAGAATCACAAGATTAGAAGATCAAATCAATGTACAAGTGTTTCTCAAAACTCTCCAATGTTTTCTCTACTCAATCTCACTATATTTTCTCTCAACTACTCCAACTATCTAAGAAAAATAACCTAAAAACCTATTTATAATGTTTAAAATACATATCCTAAAGAAAATAGGATAACTTAATCAGCACGCCTCACAAGATGCTTTATGGCCCATATTGTGTTCCACGACCTGTAATCAGGCTTTCGTACTTCATTGCTATAAAATTGGACTTGTGTTCTATGAAACCTCTCTAAACTCGTAAAGTGTTCTACGACCTGTAGGGGGTTTCACCTGATGAATCTTCAAAAAGTCCTCCTACTCTAATCCTCAGGGCACAAGACTTGATCTATGACTCGTAAAATAGTTCATGACCCATCTACATGTTCATAGAAAAAACTTTACAAAATCAGCCCCTCACTAGAATTGTACACAAAACCTACTTCAGAGCCCGTAGAGTGCTCTACGACCTGTAAAAGGTCTCGTAAATCATCAGAAACAATAACTTTTGCATAGTCTTCCCAAAGTCAATATCAACCCTGAAATCCTGCAAACCAAACATAAAAACACATAAAAGCTACTAACATCACATTGAGAACACACAAAATTCTAAGTTTTAAGCACAAAAGTGTTGTATTTTGACATCATATCAATATCCTCTGCTGAATTTATTGATGGCGGAAGTCTCTTCCTGTAGCCAAGGTTTCTTTCGATAGATACATAACTATGTGTAGCCCTCATGGGTTCCAATCTATGATGATCATCCATATGTATCGTAGGACAGATATGTATTATGATTACTTGATATTATATTGTATCATCTTGCACCTTATTTACGTGAGACGACTGTGAGCATCTTCTTTGTAACTATCATTGATGGTTAAACTTTATAATTATGATCGATGATTGTGACTTAATTGAAATCAACATACTTCTTGAGTTATATACTGTGTATATTGACTTTTCTGAGTGCAGATTGTAGTTTGAAGGTTTGGATGGTGTTGTTGGAGTACTTATCTTTTTTGCTCTCTATCTTATACATAGGATTTATTTACTAGGTACTACGTTGTTTGTACTCCTCCTCGCTTTTACACTTGTATCGGTTGTGAATCCAGTTCCATCAGACTTTTTATTTTATATTGTGAATCGAGCTTCTAGATTGCTTAAGTGGTAGTAGCTTGTCTATTTAGCAGACTCTTAAGGCTCTCTTTTTATATTATGTTTTGTTCTATTCAAGGACAAAGGCATTGATACTTGTAATTTTCTTTCAAACCTTTACTGGTATTAGAAGTGTAAGGACCCAGACATTGTACGACCTTGATGGATCTTGGAAATTTGATTGCGAAAAGTGTTTGGCTAAGGTTATGCTCAATGGTAGCCTACACAGTCCATGTGAGGCTATATGGATCGTGTGGAGCCTCCTTGGAGTGGCCCTTGGCCTTGTGTGGAGTGTGAGCACCTTAATGTAAAGTTTGAAACCAAGGCATAAAATACTTCAACCCCATGCAGACCATGTAAGGCCATACTAACTGTGTGGTAGACCATATGGTAGCCTTCGGCTTGAGACTCCTCAGTTTTGATCCTAAGGCAAGTCGTACGGCCCCTCTCACAGACCGTTTGGTGCTTCATGGTCCATGAGTCCCTCTCATATGGGTTCCAGAGTAAAAATTTTCGAAGTATTAGATCACCATCTCAAAACATTATAGTGAAAAAATTTTCCTAAGTGGAGTGAGACAGATAAGGCACACAGACCATATGGCTCAGTACAGTCCGTACCACCCTCTCGTACGGTTGCCTATGTTGAATATTTTCTAAGAATGGGATTATCATATCAAACCTTGGGAGAGTGAAATTTTTTTATGTATTGACCCACGGGCAAGTGTACAGTCCGTACGACCTATCACGGACCGTACCACCTCCCCGAGACTTGACTTCAATATTTTTCTACTTGTTCCATTAATGGTGTTTTCATAATTATGGTTTATCCTGAGGGTCTTTTCTGACTTCCTATGCTACCTAAAGACATTCAAATGACCTATACTTTATTCCTTTCATTCAAATTCATTCTTACATGTAGAATTATCTCACGTCACTCTTAAGAACTCTCTCTCAAAGGACTTTTGTGACTCTAAGCTTGGGAATCAAGGGAAGGCTCATTCTTCTTCAAATTTCTTCTTGAATTTTCTTCATTAGCCAAGGTATGTGGGGTTGATTCTTGGTCCCTTTCAACCAAGAAAACCCAAACTCTTTTCACTGGAATTTCATAAAATTTTTCTTACTTTAAATATGGTTTTTGAATACTAATGATTGTTAAATTCAATTGAAGTATGGGCTAAGCTTTATTGTTGATTTAAGCTCTAATATGTTTAAATACATGATTGTTATAAATGTTTGAATATGCATTGTCCCTTTAAAGTTTGATCTAACCATGGGTAACCAATATTACAATTTGAATATGGATTTTACTTATGGGTTTACTTGAGATTCATACCATCTTGTTGATTTTAGATTGAATCCACATTACCCATTGCTATTCACATATCATGCATAACATATGCATTCATGAGCAATGGATTTTATGAAAATTATAAAGTGGGTTAAGCCCGATTATATTTATACAAATGATTTTGATAAGATATTGAATATGATAAGAATGTGATCATATAAATGCCTATTATTATGGTTGAGCATTTGGGTGCTTGCACCATATCGTTATGTGAATGAGTTATTCCTATGCACGAGAAACATGATATTCAACTATGATTTGGCTTTTTAGCCCATGCATGAATGAGTATGAAGGTTGTTTGGCTTTTAAGCCTAAATGTGAATTGAATGAATTGAAATGCCTATTGCCTCTTTTGAAAGAATGTATATGTATAAGTATTCTCGTGGGATGTTTTGACTTAGCACCGATGGATTGGGGGCGTTAGGGCTATCTCTTAGAGTCCTCTCCCTTTTCTTGAACTATGTGTCAGCATTGTAATGGAAGTCATTATCGCAAAGACTAGGTCGTAAGGAATGGTTACATTTTGATATAGAAATCCTTCTAAAAATATGTGATCATAAGAAAGGTGTCCATCACACCAAAAATATGTGATCGTAAGGTGTGATGTAGAGTACCCTTCACAAGTAATCTTCTCCTACCAATAGGAGGTCTACATCGGACTAATTCATGCAATAGTTTGCATGAGTTTAATTTATTGGTTATAGTCCATCCCCACTATATGTGATCATTGTTGCATTTCATGCATCATTGATTTCATGGCATATTGTATATTATATCTCTTGCTATATATCTCTTTCTATGTTATGTGCCTTTATCTCTTTCACTCAACTTTCATTTTTAATTCCAAAGTCACTTAACTATGAATTCTTTTCTCAGAAAATCACTCAGCTTTAATATTTAACTCTAAAGTAACTTAACTATCATTGTTTTACTCTCAAAGTCACTCAACATAAATAATTAATTTTTATTTCTAATTAATATTTTAAAAACTAAAATATATCCATTTAAACTCTTTAATGGCCCATCGCACCTTAACCCGACCAGCTAACCCACTCCACCCGCTAAAATATAAGATGACCCAATATATATAAGTTAACCCTTTATTAATTATTTATCAAACTAATCTTTTTCCTCTCTCCTTCTCAGCCTATTTTTTAATTTTTCAAAATTCAACCTTTCTTCCACTTCTCAATATCAGTCCTCAGTCTCAGCAAATATCAGCCCTCACTCATGTAATGCATGTAACTTAACAAACCTGCATTATATGTTAGATGACAAGGGCATATAATATAGAAAAGACCATATATCGAGAGAGTAGTATACAATATGCTATGAAACCAATGATGCATGAAATACAATACTCATATATAGTGGGGATGTGACCTCAACTGACATAAGTAAGACCAAGTAAGTTATTATTTGGAATCCCGATGATTACCTCTCATCGGCAAAGAGGTAGTCTACTTGCCAAAGGTAAACCATACATCACCTTATGGGCCTCTCATTTCGTACGAAGTAACCTTCCCTATGGGCCTCCCATTTCGGATAAGATTTTCATAACATAAACATATCATATTACGCTTTACCTTACGGGCCTCCCATTTCGTATGAAGAAACCTTCCTTACGGGCATTCCCATTTTAGAAAGACCTATGTTAGGCACATAGTTCGAGGAAAAGGAGGGGACCCCTAATCTATTAGTGCTAAGCCAAACATCCCACAAGAATACATGTACATACATTATTTCAAGAGTAAGTTATTCAACTCATGTCAATGTGCATTTATGCTCAAAAGCCTAAATATAACTTATGTTCATAATATTCATGCTTAGGAACAGCTCAGTCATATAACAATATGGTGCAAACACCCATGATGCTCAAAGAGCCATAATCAATAGACATATATGTGATAACATTCTTGTCATAACCAATATATGAGCTTAACTCACCAAAAATATTTAATATATACATATGTCAGCTTAATCCACCGGTAATTTCATAAATCCATGCTCATGAAATGCATATGCTTATGAAAAATTGGGAGAATGGAATGGGTAATCGAGATTCAATCTAAAACCAATAATATAATATGAAATTAAAATAAAACCATATCCAAATCCACATTTAAACTATAATATAAAATACTCATGCTTAGATCAAAGCCTTAAAGGGACCATACATATTCATAGGTTCATAAGAATGATGAAATTCAATATTTCAAAAATTAAATCATCTTAAACATAACCTATTCATTATTGGAATTTAAGAAATCATAATACTTAAAACCTCAAATTAAAGTAAGCAAAAATTCATGTAGATCTCTTGAAATTATTTTGGGTCTCCTTGATTTGAAGTAACCAAGGATCAGTACCTACATACCTTCACCAAGATGGAGAAAACCCCAAAGCATTTGAAGAATAATTGAGTCCCCTTGCTCCCAAGTTGAAAATCACAAGAGTATCTTTGAGAGTAGTCTTTAAGAGAATTTAAAATATGACGAGTGAGTTTTGAATGTTTGAAATGGGGTTTTGGGCTTTAGATGGTCATTAGATAGTATAGAATTCCCCAAAAGACCAATAGAAATAATTGAATTTATGGAAAAGTCATTAATGAACCGGATAGAAATTTTGGTCGAAGTCACTTCACTGAGGCCACACGGTCATGTTGCACTCCACGGTTCGTGTGGAGTGCCCATAAACTAACACTTAACAAATTTTCTAGAAATTGGAGTCTTTGCTAAACACTTAGAACTTTAAACCTAAGTCTTAGATATGGACGGCTTCATAGGACGTGTGAAGCCACACGGTCCGTGTGAAACATCTGTGAGACAACACTTAGAGAATTTCCACGGAAGAGTTACCAGACAGTGATTTTTATTTCAAAAAAATTTTGCTACGAAAGCTTCACAGAGGGTGTCATGGCCCGTACCATTCCACATGATTCGTGTGACTTGGGTGTGACATGGTACTTAGCCTAAAAAAGCTTTCTCACGTTGCGTATAAGGCTATACAGCCAGTCCCATGGTCAGTGGCAGGCCACACGACCTATGGCACTGGTCATGCCCCTATACTTAGTCCTAACAAGCTCCAAAACACAAAAATCAAGGTCAAGTGTTGTGCCACTAAGGGTCACATGGCTAGTGCCAAGGCACACGGCTCGGGTAGCCCTCGTTGGGACTACACTTGGTCGGAAATTTGTCCTTCATGATTTTCTCAAGGTTCAATGATGTCGTATAACACTCAGATCGTTACATTTTCCTTTGTAGGTTTGCCTTCATCTATTCTGCCCAAGCCTGGCAGAGGAAGAGTTATGGGGCGTAAAACAAAAAAATACGCCGATCGGGCAAAGCGAAGAAGTTTTCACGGGTATCTACAAAATCCAAGAAATTTATGTTTTTATGATCCTGACAAATTAAAGACATTTCACATCATTATTTATCCATTTATTTGTTTGTTTGTTTTTTATTTATTTAGTTACAAAATTCTTGCTTTTAGATTAGATTTTCTTTATATTTAGAATTTACATTTGATTTGGGACTATTCTATGTAAATAATTGTCTAGGTTATGAAGGAATGGCAAGGAAAAATATTATTAATTTTCTAATATTTAAGACTTTAAAATTAATCAAAATTTTGACTATCAAATATTTTGTTAAGAAAAATATGTAATATAATAAATTTAAAAAGAAAAAAATTGTTTTATTAAATTAGAGACATTAAATTATTCCTTTTATATTTAGGAGTCCTTTTTCACATTAAATTTTAATCAATTAATCTTTTAACTTCTAATAATTCAATTCCAAATTCTCACTTTATGTATTTATAGACTATTCTCATATCTATATTATAAGTAATTGAATTGATTTTTCTCATCCTTGCTAGTTCACAAAAGATTAAACTATTGCATCAAACTAATAATATTTATTTTATTTTGTTTACACTAATCTTACATTTATTTGATAACAAGTGTTATTTATATATAATTTTTAAATTAACGGGATAGATACGTGCACTTAACTAGTAATATTATAGACATAGAAGAAAATGTTGTTGGTATAAAATATTAGGAAAGAAATTAAGAGCTTTAGGACTAGAAATTACAATAACATAATGATGAATACATAATAGCATTCATTTTTTTCAATAATATCCATTATATTCTTTTTGTCATGTGTATATTTATTTCATGTATAAACATTAGAATAACATACAAAGGGAAAAAATGACCTGAACAAAAATATCAATTTTGGTATTGATACAATTAAATTTACTTCGATATCATAAATAAAATATTATGATTAATTCTTTTGAATATTACTCGAAAGGAATAAGTCAAAACGAAGAGGATATATCTATATCTATTATCTATTACATCGATATTTCTTATTATATATATATATATATATATATATATATATATATATATATATATATATATATAAGAG
>DF360290.1:32549-42879 GCA_000787875.1 Solanum virginianum | reverse complement strand
AATGTGTTCATCGATGACATTTTGGTGTATTCAAGAGATGAAGGGGAGCATGCAAATCACCTCAATATTGTCCTCCAAACACTTAGGGACCATGAGTTTTATACAAAATTCTTAAAGCGAATTCTGGCTTAAGTCAGTGGCTTTCCTACGCTATATTGTCTTCAGTGATGGTATTCAAGTGGATGCTCAAAAGATTGAAGCGGTTAAGAACTAGCCCAGACCAACCTCTCCAACTGACATAGGAAGTTTCTTGGGGTTAGCAGGCTATTACCATATATTTTTGAGGTATTTTCTTCCTTATCTGCACCATTGACTAAGTCGACTCAAAAAAAGGTCAAGTTTCAGTGGTCCGATGAATGTGAGAAGAGTTTCCAAGAATTGAAGACTAGATTGACTACTGCACTAGTTCTAACCTTTCCCAATTGAACAGAGGACTTTGTGATCTATTGTGATGCTTCGAGAGTTGAATTGGGATGTGTATTGATGTAGAGAGAGAAGGTGATAGCCTATGCTTCTAGACAACTTAGGATCCATGAGAAGAACTATTCGACCCATGATCTTGAGTTGGCAGCGGTGGTGTTTGAACTTAAAATCTGGTGCCGCTACTTGTATGGAATGCATGTGGACATGTTCACTGACCACAAGAGCTTGTAGTATGTCTTTAGTCAGTAAGAGCTCAACCTGCAATAGAGAAGATGGTTGGAGTTGCTCAAGGATTATGATATGACCATTCTCTACCATCCTGGTAAACCTAACATTGTTGCTGACGCTCTTAGCAGGTTGTCAATGGGTAGCACAACCCATATTAAGGAAGGAAAAAAGGAACTAGCTAAAGAAGTGCATCGATTGGCTTGATTAGGAGTTCAGCTTGAGGAGAATGAGGAGAGAGAAGTTAGTGTTCAGAATAGGTCTGCCTCATCTTTGGTGACAGAGGTAAAAGAGAAACAAAATCGAGCACCTGTCATACTCCAATTGAAGGAGGTTGTCCACAAACAGAAAGTGATGGTCTGCTCCAAAGGGGGAGATGGGGTATTGAGATACCAGAGTAGATTGTGCATTCTAGATGTTGATGGTGTTCGAGATAGAATCATGGCTAAAGATCATAGGACTAGATATTTTATTCATCCTGGCTCTACCAAGATGTACCACGACTTGAGAGAAGTCTATTGGTGGAGTGGAATGAAGAGGGATATTTATGAATTTGTTTTAAAGTGCCTGAATTGTCAGCAATTGAAAGTTAAGCATTAAAGGCTATGTAGATTAGCTCAGAACTTTGAGATTCTGGAATGAAAGTGGGAGATGATCAATATAGACTTCATTACTGGCCTACTGAGATCTCGAAGGCAACATGATTCGATATGGGTGGTTGTGGATAGAATGACCAAATCAGCTCATTTCTTAGCAGTTAAGACAATAACACTGTGGAGAAGTATGTCAAGTTGTACATCCAAGAGATTATAAGGTTTCATGGGGGTTCCCTTGTCCATCATCTCAGACAGAGGAGCTCAATTCACCTCCCAATTTTGGAGATCATTCCAGAAAGGATTGGATACCAAAGTAAATTTGAGCACAACTTTTCATCTACAAGCAGATGGTCAGGCATAGCATACAATTCAAATGTTAGAGGATATGCTGAGAGCTTGTGTCCTTGATTTCAAGGGAAATTTGGATGCTCACCTACCATTGATTGAATTTACATATAATAATAGTTATCATGCAAACACTCAGATGGCTCCCTATGAAGCCTTATATGGGAGGAGATGTAGATTACCGATTAGGTGGTTCGAGGTTAGAGAAGCAGAGTTGATCAGACCTGATCTTGTCCACCAATCAATGGAGAAGTTTAAGGTCAGTAAAGAGAGGTTGAAGACTACACAAAGTCGCCAGAAATCCTACACCAATGTGAGAAGGAGAGATTTGGAGTTTAAGGTAAATGATTGGCTATATTTGAAAGTGTTACCTATGAAAGGTATCATAAGATTTGGGAAAAAGGGTAAGTTGAGTCCATGCTATATCGGACCATATTAGATTGTAAAGAGGATTGGGAAGGTTGCTTATAAATTAGAGTTGTGTTTTGAGCTAGATGGAATTCTTCCAGTGTTTCACGTGTCGATGTTGAAGAAATGTTTGGGAGATCCTAACTTGGTGATACTTGTGGAGAGCATCGGAGTGAAGGATAGCTTAACCTACGGAGAAATTCTGCTCCAAATTCTTAATCGTCAAATTCACAAATGGAGAACCAAAGAGATAGCCTCAGTCAAAGTCCTATGGAGGAATCCATTCCTTGAGGAAGCCACATAGCAACCTGAGGAAAAGATGAAAGCATAATATCCACACCTATTCGTGCCAAATGATGAGAATGTTGAAGGTAATTTCCTTACCCTTAACTAAATTGATTGTCTTTTCTTGAGTTCATTGTCTATTCTTGAGTCCTAATAGAGTTGATTGATGATTGAGAAAGAGTCGAGAGTTGATTGATAGATGTAAATGTTGAGATGAGCCTTTTCTTGAGTTAATTGTCAATTCCTGAGTTCAAATAGAGTTGATTGATGATTGAGGGAGAGTCGAGAGTTTGATTGATAGATGTGAATGTTGAGATGAGTTTCGAGTCGATCGTGCCTTGATATCCGCCTTTACTCATCATTCGAGGATGAGGGATCCCAAGGGGGAGATGATGTAATATCTGGTAAAATTACCAAAATATTCCTTGAATACATATGTGTGTCTTCAGTGATGGTATTCAAGTGGATGCTCAAAAGATTGAAGCGGTTAAGAACTAGCCCAGACCAACCTCTCCAACTGACATAGGAAGTTTCTTGGGGTTAGTAATGCAATCAGCATAAAAATTGAGTGGAAAAATGGTCTCGTTTGGATTTAGAGCCATCGGATCGAAAAATAATTTTTTGATCCAAATTAATTTCCAGTGTTGATGCGCGACACACCTGGGATATGGATCAACACTTATATTTTTAATAAAAACTGATGAGAACTAAAAAACTCATTTGAAAATTTTTTGGAAAAAAAAGTATATGTCCACGTCGTGAACTGGTCAATTTCAAGTTGAAATTTTTCATTTAAATTAGAGGGGCATCCCAATCACTCCTGAACTCAAAACCTGATCAAATTAGGTCATTTTGATGCGTAAATAGTGTCTAAACTCCATTCTAAGTCTTTTCTAATTCATTAAAAAGTTAGGGCTTAAGAGAGAAGAAAGAAGAACGTAAGATTGAAGAGTTCAAGAGGATTCTTGAGACTTCATTGTTGATAGCTTCATCCCAGGTATGTAAGGCTAAACTAAGAGCATGAGATTGTTTCATGACCTAAGCCTAGGGTCTAGATGTGACCGACGAAAGGAGAGCTCAAAGGAACCCCAAACAAGCTTCATAGCATGTCATCACACATCGTTGGTCGCAGAAGCAAGATAGCTCATCATAAGAAACATAAACAAGGGAAAATTGGGACTATAAGAGAGAGACTCATATTAAAATAGCTTGAATAACATAAGTGAGTCAAAGCTCAAGCATAATAAACATCTTATCCAACAACACCTCTAACATAGAACTTCGCGGGGGCCAAGACAAGCAACCGAGCTCACCCTCATAGTCAAAGTATACCAAAAAGGACAGATAGTCTTTATTACATAGCATAAGAACATAGATATTGCCCTCGGATATAATGACTTACCAACTAGCTTGAATGGATGCTACTAGCCATATGGAGGAGAATAATGACCAAACGGATCACCGGTTCCTACATGGTAACATCATGTAGGCATAGAGTATGCGTTAGTACGTTTGAATGTACTTAGTATGTAGGATGCAATACAACAATAGATAGACAACATAGGCAAAATGCAGCAAGGTAATAGCGAGGTCGTACAGTGAGGTAGGATGCAATACAACAATAGATAGGCAACATAATCGAAATTCATAAATATAGATAATGGATAGTATATTAATGATATGACATGTATGAATGATGCTTGAAGTAAAATTATGCTTATATAAATCATAATATGTAAGTAGAAAGAGACCATTCTTTGGCTAATTGGTTATTAACATACACCACCCACCTCTAATGCGATTGCGGTATCAACCTCACAATTTGGTTAATGAGGTATCAACCCCTCAATTTGGTTAATGAGGTATCAACCCCTCAATTTGGTTAATGAACATCATCCCTTTTATCATAGTGGTCAAGGCGTGGTACCCCCTCATCAAGGCATGGTCATCTTAGAATAATATAGATAATTCTCATCAATATAGCTCATCTAAACATTCATTTCATTATCATAAAGTCATTCAACTCATAAGACATGCATTGGACCTTCAATTCCTCAAGAGACCATATCCAGACATTTTATCAAATACTTGGCGGGTGTGTAATGGGGGTACAAAACTATGCATTTTATAGATGAAATCATGCAAGAAAATCTATTATAAAACTATCAACCAATACCTCGTAACACCCTCAAGCCATACACATCAAAACCCCTCATCAAATCTTACAATAGAGCCAAGATTTATAGCTCAAAACATAGCAAAACTGTCACAACTTTACATAGCTTTAACATAGTGTGCAGTGAATGTGAAATAATGCTAAGTATAGGTATTTTCTTGTGTGGGAAGACTTAGGCCCTAAACTTAAAAGTCTTGGACTGAAAATTAAAAACTCGATAGAAAATACACTAGGGCGCGTTGCGCCCCAAACGCAGATCAACACTGTTATTGTCAAACTTTGAAATTTTGAAATTCGCTATGGTTGGTCTAAAATTGGGGTTAGAACCCTTGCCCCTTAAATTTGACCCCCTGAACAAGAATATGATGTCGTATTTTCAAAATAGCAAACAAATTTTGAGATATATGGAATTTAAAATTTTGGGCACTTTCGAGGCACATTTTTAGGCACATTTTGGGGTCGTTTCATTTCTCTTCTGACCTCATACCCATAATGGACGACACTTTGTATACCTCATTAATAAACTCTTGAGGGTTGTCATTCAGTTTAGACCCATTGAACTCCGGTGGGTTCATTGTTATAAAGTCTCTCACCCGAGATGCTAGAGTAAGAGCATGAGGGGCTTGGACCCCTTGATTGGCTTGATTAGCCATAACTTCTGCTAGCAAAGGGAGAGCATCCTGGAGCTCAACATGAGCTGGTTGTTCCTTGAGTGTGTGGGCTCCTCTTTCTCTTGTGTTTGGCGTGATCTAGCATAGCAAAGAATAATCGTTTGTGGGGAAACCTTACCTTAACTTCTATAGCACGACATAGAGTAAGAAGAGGGGAAATATTTTCTAAAACGTCTCATAGCGTCTTACTTATATTTGTGGTGCACAACACAACCATGAATAAGACTCTAATCAATGCGGTGTGTCAGATGCCGAGGAACATTAACAACCTAGTGCTCTGATACCAAATTTTCTCACGACCCAAGCTTAGGGCCTAGACGTGACATGACGCATAGGAAACCCAAAGGGACCCTAAGTAAGCCTCTTAACAAATCATTATACATCCTTGGTCACGAAAGCAATTAAATAACAAATAAAGAGTAGAAATAACGGAACACGGGGCTAAGGGACATCTTTCATATCATAAAATATCATAGAATCAAAGAGAGTCAAGGCTCATAACATTATTACATAACTTGTCCAACAACACCTCTAAACATATAACTTAGCAGGGGCGAAGACAAACAACTGGGATTGCCTTCATAGTCAAGCATACCATAAAGAAAAAGGAGTCTATACATAGTATAATGCAAGAGAAGTATGTCCTCAAAGTTGAGGACTCACCAACTTTCTTGGAGAGATATCGCACTAGCCACGTGGAAGAGGAGGATGATCAAGTGGGGCTCCGGTTCCTACATGGTAACATCATGTAGGCATAGAGTATGCGTTAGTACATTTGAATGTACTAAGTATGTAGGATATGATCAAATGATGCTTCGGTCCCTATATGGTAATATCATGTAGTTATAGAGTATGCGTTAGTATGTTTGGATATACTAAGTATGTAGGATGCAATGCAACAATAGATAGGCAACATAGTCAAATCTCTACCAAGATGTACCACAACTTGAGAGAAGTCTGTTGGTGGAATAGAATGAAGAAAGATATTGCTAAGTTTGTCCCTAAGTGTTCAAATTGTCAATAGGTCACATAGTCAAATTGCATAATTAGGCAATATATAAACATATAAGAATATGGCATGCATGAATGATACTTGAAGTAATCATGCTTATATATAGAACTTATTACATATGTAGGAATAGACCATCATCATAGACCAAGCAACTTAGTACTTTGAATCTAAGGTAGACCACCCCATAAAAGTGATTGAGGTACTAACCCCTCATTTGGTTGATGGCTTACCACCCCCATCCAAGAAGATTGAGGTACCAACCCCTCAATTGGTTGATATCTTACCACCCTCATCCTAGGTGATTGAGGTACCAACCCCTCAATTGGTTGATATCTTACCACCCTCTAGGTGATTGAGGTACCAACCCCTCATGGCTTACCACTCCCATCCTAGGTGATTGAGATACCAACCCCTCAATTGGTTGATGGCTTAACACCCCCATCCTAGGTGATTGAGGCATCACCCCTCAATTGGCTATGGTCAACTCATAACATAATAGATACTTCTTATGAAATCAACATATTCATATCACCCTTTCATCATATAAAGTCACTTAACTCATATGCCAAATATTAGGCCTTCAACAACTCAAGATACATTAACCGTAAATTTTATCAAACACTTGGTGGGTGTCCAATGCGGACAATTATTTGGCTTGAATAAATCCATAGGCCCAATATTGCTTCCATATCAATCTCCAATCCTTCTATTTGTATAATGCTAGTGTAAAACCATGCAATTCAAGAGTGAAATCATGCAAGTAAATTCAATATAAGACCACCCACCAACACTTGGTAATACCCTCATACAATATTCATCAAAACCCTTCATCAAATCTCAAGATAGATCTAACATTTAACTATCATTTTTAAAATCAGATTGCAGAGTTACTGAGCATAATAAAAAGTGATGATTAATCTAGCAATCCAACTATGATAAGCCAAGGAGCATCAACCATCCACAATAAACAGTCACACTTTTTACAGAACCCCAACATAGTTAATAGTCAAATTCATAAGAGAAGACCTATAAGTAAAATCAACTTAAAAACATGTAATTTAATTAAAAAGTAAGCTTGGGCACCATGGGTGAAAGGACCCAATGGTTGAAACCCAATATCTTAGCTTTGGAGAGTTACTTAATGAAGATTGGAAATGGAGACTTGAAGCTTAAGTGAAATCCTTAAGATCCGGATGAGTTTTGAGACTTGAAATTTGGAGTAAAATATTTGTCTAAGTGTTTGAGAGAGTATTGGGGAATGTCTTGTATGATTTGAAGGTGAAATATGGCTAAGTACTTGAAATTTGGGATGAAATATTTGTCTAAGTGTTTAAGGGAGTATTTCGGAATGTCTTGTATGATATAAAGGTGAAATGTGGCTAAATATAGGCATTTTCATGCATGGGAAGACTTCGGCTCAAGACCCAAAAGTCTTGGACCAAAATAAAATAACTAGCACAAAAATACACTGAAGCGCACCCAAGGCGCATTGCTCCAAGGGCATGAAAACCTTACTAGAATTTAATTTTTAGGAAATTAAAATTGTGATTTGATCACTCTAAAATTAGGGTTAGACCCATTACCCTCTTAATTTGTTCCCTTGATCAAGAATATGAAGTCAGCTTTTCGATATCATGCACAAATATTGAGATATATGAAAATTATAATTCAGGGCACTTTTGAGGCACATTTTCGAGCACTTTTTGAGGTTATTTAATTTTCTTTCTTGTCCACACCATTGATTAAGTTGATCTAGAATAAGGTTAAGTTCTAGTAGTCTGATGAATATGAGAGAAGTTTTCAAGAGTTGAAGACTAGACTGACTACAACACCTATTTTAAACTTGCCCGATGGGATGGAAGACTTTGTGATATATTGTGATGCATCCAAAGTTTGACTAGGTTGTGTGCTAATGCATAGAGGGAAGGTGATAGCCTATGCTTCAAGACAACTTAAGATTCACAAGAAGAACTATCTGACATATGATCTCGAGTTGGCAGCAGTGGTGTTCGCACTTAAGATCTAGCACCACTACTTGTATGGAGTGCATCTGGACGTGTTCACTGACCATAAAAGCTTGTAATATGTCTTTAGTCAGAAAGAGCTCAATCGGCAGTAAAGAAAATGGTTGGAGTTGCTCAAGGATTATGACATAAGCATTCTCTACCACCCTGGTAAGGCTAACATTGTTGCTAATCTCTTAGTTGGTTATATATGGGTAGCACTACCCATGTGGAGGAAGGGAAGAAAAAGTTGGTTAAGGAAGTCCACAGACTGGCCTGAATTACTGATGCTCTTAGCAGATTATCTAGGGGTAGCACTGCCTATGTGGAGGAAGGGAAGAAAGAGTTGGCTAAGGAACTTCATATATTAGCCCGATTGGGAGTGCAACTTAAAGAAAACAATGAAGGCAGGGTCAATGTTCAGAAAGGGTCTGCTTTATCTTTAGTGACAGAGGTAAAGGGAAAGGAAGACCAAAATTTTGTCTTGCTCCAATTGAAAGAAGTTGTCCACATGCAAAAGGTGATGGTCTTCTCCAAAAGGAAGATGTAATGTTGAGATACCAGAGTAGATTATGTGTTGTCGATGTTGACGGTGTTCAAGAGAGAATCATGGCTGAAGCTCACAGCTCCAGATATCCTATTCGTCCTACCTCTACCAAGATGTACCACAACTTGAGAGAAGTCTGTTGGTGGAATAGAATGAAGAAAGATATTGCTAAGTTTGTCCCTAAGTGTTCAAATTGTCAATAGGTCAAGGTTGAGCATCAAAGACAATGTAGATTGACCCAGAGCTTTGAAATTCCTAAAGGAAAATGGGAGATGGTCAACATGGATTTCATTACCGGTCTGGCAAGGTCCCAAAAGCAACATGATTCGATATAGGTGATCGTGGATAGGATGACCAAATCCGCTCATTTCTTAGCAGTTAAGATGACTAACACTATGGAAGAATATGCCAATTTGTAAATTCGTGAGATTGTGAGGTTGCATGGGGTTCCCTTGTCCATCATCTTGGACAAAAAAGCTCAATTCACCTCCCAATTTTGGAGATCTTTTCAGAAGGTATTGGGTAACAAGGTAAATTTGAGTACAACCTTCCACCCTCAGATATATGGTTAGGCAAAATGCACCATTCTTACTTTGGAGGATATGTTAAAGGCTTGCATTCTTAATTTCAAGGGTAATTGGGATGACCACTTGCCATTGATCAAATTCGCCTACAATAATAGTTATCATGCAAGTCTCCAAATGGCCCTTTATAAAGCTTTATATGGGAGAAGATGTAGATCACCAATTGGGTGGTTTGAGGTTATTGAAGCTGAGTTGATTGGGCTTGATCTTGTCCACCAGTCCATGGAGAAGGTGAAGGTTATTAGAGAGAGGTTGAAGACCACACAAAGTCGTCAAAAGTCTTACACTGATGTTAGAAGCAGAAACTAAGAATTCAAGGTAGATGATTGGATATACTAAAAAATATCACCGATGAATGGTTTCATAAGGTTTTTTATGAAAGGGAAGATGATTCCATCCTATATCGATCCCTATTAAATTGTGAGGAGGATTGGAAAGGTCACCTATAAGTTAGAATTGCCTTTTGAGTTAGACAAAATTCATCCGATATTCCATATTTCGATGTTGAAGAAGTGCTTGGGAGACTCTACTTTGGTGATTCTAGTTGAGAGCACCGAAGTAAAGGATAACCTGTCCTATAAGGAAATTCCAATCCAAATCCTTGATCGATAAGTTCATAAGATGAGGAACAAAGAGATAGCCTCCGTCAAAGTTTTATGGAGGAAATAATTTATTGAGGAAACTACATAGGAAGCTGAAGAAGTTATGAGAATCAAATACCTACATCTATTCACCCCAAATGATGTTGATGTCGATTGTAATGTATCTATCCCTAACTTAATTGATGTTTCCATTCTTTAGTAGATGTGCATGTTCTTGAGTCTGAGTGGAGTTCATAGAGGATGAATAAGAGTTGGAAGTATGAATTGTCTAGCAAGTCTTAAGTCTACTCGTGCCTTATTTCCACCTTTACTCATCATTCGAGAACGAATGATTCCAAGGGGTAGATAATCTGAGATCCAATGGAAAATTATTGAAATACCCCTAGAATGGGATAGTGCACATAACACGTCTTTCCAAGATCCAATGGAAAATTTGAGATCAGATTTGCGATC
>DF360290.1:19428-32482 GCA_000787875.1 Solanum virginianum | reverse complement strand
ATCAGATTTGCGATCAACATAAAAAATTAAGTGGGGAAATGGTATCGATTGAGTTTTAGAGCCATCAAGTCAAAAGATAATTTTTTGTAATTAAATACGAACCAATAAGGGTATGTATCAGGGATACGACATGCCCTGGACGCACCCTGACTTGTATTTTTTCTAAATTTTTTAACGGGAGGGGAAAAACTCGTTCGAAAAATTTTCTGAGAAAAATATACTATGGTGCGCCTAGTTTGCAATATGGACTAGGTATTTCCAGGTTGAAACTTTTCTCTTAATTCGTGAGGGGCATTCTAGACATTTCCCAACCCCTCCCAAGTTTAATAAACAAGTATTAGGGTTATTTTCTTCGAATTAAGATTTCAAAACCCATTTTTCCTAGCTTCTATATGAGAGACCTTGAGAGAGAAAAAGAGAAAGCTTGAGGATTTCAAGATTTGGGGTTAATTCCTTAAAAAAGCTTAAGGTATTCTTCATCCCAGCTATATAAGGCTAACCCAAAATATGGAATTGTTCTCCCATGTGCCCCATTGATTGAAGTAAGTTGATAATTGAATGTGATGAGTTCTATATGTTATATTCTTGAATATTCTATTGAAAATTATACCTATCTTATGTATGTTCTTAAGTTGATGATCATCAAAAACTTGAATTATTGCTTAAATGGCTTATTTGAATTATTATATAAAACCCTACATGATTTCTTTATTAAAGATTACAAGAATGAACATAGGGGTTGATGTCTAGAGCCTTGATGATGTAAATGTGCTTGTTGTTGTGGTTTTAGTCCTGAAGTGAGTGGGTTGATGATGATGTTGATAAGATGGATGTCTTTAGAGTCTTAAAAAGGTTGAACCTAATCTTAAAAGAGTGTTCCTAATCCATTGAGTTGATAGTTGATGAGACGAGTTGATGACCTTTGTCTGAAAGAGACTGAATGATAAGAAAGGCTAGGGAGAGGATACACAAGAACATTACCAAATCATTAAAAAGAACACAAAATGGCCATACCATGTCCTAAAGGCTGTCTTTGGAATATCACTTTCCCTGACCTTCAACTGATGGTAATCCGATCTGAGGTCTATCTTGGAGAAACAAGTGGCACCCTGAAGTTGGTCAAACAGATCATCTATCCTGGGGAGAGGATACTTATTCTTTCTGGTGGCCTTGTTCAGTTATCGGTAGTCTATGCTCATTTTGAGAGACCCATCTTTCTTACACATGAATAGGATAGGAGCACCCTAAGGAAAGATACTAGGCTTTATGAAACCTCTCTCTACCAAGTTTTTCAAGTGTTCTTTCAATTCTTTCAACTCTGCGTTGGCCATTCTGTAGGGTGGAATTGATATGGGTTGGGTCTCGTGAAGATCATCAATCCAAAAGTCAATCAGGAACACCAAGTAGATCATCAGGAAACACCTCAGGAAACTCATTCACAACCGGGACTGACTCAAGAGTAGAAGATTCAACATCATCAGACTTAACTTGCATGAGGTGATAAATGTAACCTTTGAAGATCAACTTTTTGGCTCTAAGATAAGAGATAAACTTGCCCTTAGGTGCAACTGAACTCCCTTTCCACTCTAGAATAGGCTCATTAAGAAATTGGAACTTAACAATTCGGGTTCTACAGTCAACAAAAGATAACAGGCATGAAGCCAATCCATGCCAAGTATCATATCAAAGTCAACCATCTCCAATTCTACTAGGTCTACTAAGGTATCTCTATGATAAATGGACACTAACAATCCCTGTAAACTCTCTTAGCTAAGATACACTCACTAATAGGAGTGGAAATAGTAAAAGGTTTAAGTAAACACTCTGGAAGAAAACCAAACTTACTAGCCACAAAAGGAGTCATAAAAGATAAAATGGCCCTCGAATCAAGCAATGCATAACAATCAATGGTAAAGACTCAAAGTATACCTGTAACAATATCTAGTGCAGCTTCCTGATCCTTTTGATTACCCAAAGCATAAAGGCGGTTCGTCCCATCTCCTGTACCTATAGTATTTCTTCTCTGCTAGCTACCAGCTGGGGGGTGCTATAGAGGACTATGCTCTATTGCTTTGTTCACCTCATCTTCTCTTCGGGAAATCATACTGGAAGTGACCTACCTACCCTCATAGGAAACAAGCATCCGTGCCTAGATGATACCTATACAGATGGAGAATCCCACAATTGCCACAGGGGCCTGAGATTGGGCACCCTAAGCCCTGAAATTCTAGAATCCCTAAGACTTTTGATCATACCTATTTGGTTGAATGGGCTCACTCGCTACAGAAGGTGCATGATGAGATAATCATTTTTGGAAATAGGACTTATCACCCTTATTCTGCCTCTACTGGCTAGGGTCATGTCCTAATAATTTTGCCTTTCTATTCATCTGCTCCTCCCTATCCCTTCTCTTATCCTCCTCTGTCTGCTGGGCACACACCATAATTCTGGAGATGTCCATGTTGGGGATCAACAAGGCTGCCTTGCACTTCTTCTGCATATGTCTGCCCAGGTCAGATACAAACTTCCTCATCTGGCCCTCATATCTTGGACCATCTCTGGAGCATACCTGGGCAACTTAATAAACTTAAGGTTGTGGTCCTTCACTATCATTCCTCCTTGCTTTAGGTTCACAAACTCATCCACCTATGCCTCCCTCAACTCTTGAGGAAAGAAGTGGTCAAAGAAGGTAGTTTCAAACTCCTCCCATGCTGTAGGCTCTGTATTCTCACCCTTACTCTTCTCCCATTGGTTGTACCAAACATTAACAATGTCCTTTAATTAGTAGGAAGTAAGATACACTCCCTTAATTTTATTGGCATGCATCACTTTTAGGACCTTATACATTTCATTAACAAAAGTTCTGCGTGTCCTCCTCAACCTTAGTACCCATATACACTGGTAGGTTTATCCTCAAGAAATCACTGAGTCGAGTTGTAGCTGAGGACTCCTGTGAGCTAGAGCTGGGAGCTTGTGGACCTCGACTGTTACCCTGGGAGGCCACCAACTGAGTCAGCATGGTAATAACTCCCTAAACTCTACCTCGGTGCTGGGAGCAGGTTGGGACTGAGCAGGGGGTGCCTATGGGACCTCAGCATTCCTAGCAGGCCGTCCTCATCTCCTTGCCTCTGTTTGGACCCGGACCTGAAGTTGGGTCTTCTCAGCAGCTGGGGCTGTGGCATCTCTCTGAGCATCTGCTCTCTTTGGCAGAATTTTTTGCAATATGTATAATGCACAAATTAAAAGAAGGTACTTGATAGAGTTAAACTCTATCGCACAAATTCAGATCATAGAAGAAGGGTAACACTTCCTAATGTCCAATAGCCTCCGACTTATAAAGTGTGGTGCACAACATACCCATAAACAAGACTCTTCTAGACACAGCTTCATAAACTCCCTAGGACACTCAAATTCTAGGCTTTATACCAAGTTTATCTCACCCCGATAGGGTAACCTAGGAGTAACTGGCACTCGGAGATTATTGCTAGCCCCCAAGCGAACAACCTAATCTTATCGCATTTGTTTAATCAGTTCAGTTATGGAATAAAGAATATTCTAACTATCAGTAGGCTATCAAAGTCATCATCGGCATCCTTCATAAGAAACAAGATTAAGGAAACAAACTTAGTTTAAAAGTTAAACAAAAAGGGGGAAAAGGAAACCTAACATCAAACGTCATCCATCACGTCTATGAAACCTCTATAACTACTATCTAAAAAGGTACTATGATAGGCCATGAAATAATTAAAGAAAAGTAACTCAATAAAGCTAAAGAAATAACCATCCTCTGAATGCAGGAGAGGACATACCACGATCTGTTATCAAGAAGCTATGTCACTATCAATCAAGACTCATACCATCACATTAACATCAGAGTACTATCATTAGGAGACCTATCTGGGAGTTTCTTGGACCTACACCTATCATCTATGATTCGGTGATGGTATAATAAAGCGATGTCATTGCTGTATTTGCCCAGTACCTTATCAGGGTGAAAAGGCATATATCAGGGAGTTTATAATAACATCAAGTCCTCTTTTGGGACTAAGGAAACATTTGTTCTCACGGTCCAATCCTCTACTAGGCTAGCTACGTAGTTAGTGAGTGTGAGTGGTACTCACTCTTACTCATTTTAGGTGCTAAATACTCCTCTCAGGACTCAACATACTCATAAATATCAATATCAAAGTTTTCTCATCGTTTAGTTTCTTTTGGACAAGGCCATCATCTCATCTCATCATCTCTCAACTCAAGAATATTATGATCATTCTTTAAGACTCAAATGTGTCCTCTTAAAGACACTAAGGGACTCACACTCCATCAATTCCAACAACATTATCAAGAGTACTCACTCAAATCAAGGCCCAAACCATATCAATCATGTATATATATGTAATTCGGGTTCTAGACATCGACCCCTAATTTCATTCATTGAATCTTTAACAATTGCATATATATAATTTATACAATAGTTCCAATAATCAATTAAGCAAATAATGCAAATTATGATGATCATCAATTTAAGAAAGTATATGTAATTTAAAAATTTTCAAGATATCATGCAATAATTTTTCAAACAAGACTCATAGACTTTATCTATCAGCCTACTACATTCAAAGGGGCACATGGGTGAACAATCCCATGTTTTTGGATAGCTTTTACATACCTGGGATGAAAAATTACCAACTCTTCTTCAAGAACTTAGAACCGAACTTTAAAGCCCTCAACTCTTTCTTGCTATCTCTATCAGAACTGTGCTTAAAACTTAGGAGAATATGGGTTTTTGAAACCCTTCGTATGAAATTAATACTTAAAAACACATTTTAAGGTATTAAAATGAGTTAGGAATGACCAAAATATCCTTTCATAAATTAAAAGAAAAATCTTCAAAACTTATACACTAGTCCACGATACGCCAGGGGCGCGGACCAGCACATTTTGTTAATTCTCAAAAATTTTCAATTCTCATTGAACAATTAAAAAATAACAACTGTTGATCCACACCCTGTCCACACCGCGCTAGGGGCGCAGACAGACACTGTCTCTGAATTAATTAGCGAAATTATTTTTTGATCCAGTAGCTCTTGAATTAGGTCAAGACCATTTTCTCACTCGATTTTTTACGCTGATCGCAAATCCAATTTCGAATTTCCCATTGAAGCTTTGGAAGATGCGTTATATACATGATTGCGTTCTAGGGGCATTTTGATAATTTTACAGGGTATTACATCATCTCTCCCTTGGGATGATTTGTCCTTGAATAAAGAATAAAGGTAGAATAAAAGCACGAGTAACCTCAAAACGTATCTCATCCCTCACTCTCGAACTCTCAACTATCCATCACCTTCTACATTTCTACCTTAGACTTAAGAATGGAATTAGTACATCAACTCAAGAAAGAAATTCCAATGACGTTAAGGATAAGGTGATTACCATCAATATCATCATCATTCGGCATAAATAGGTGTGGATATTTGAGTTTATCGATTCCTCAGCTTTCCACATAGCTTTCTCAACGAATTGGTTCCTCCATAGAACTTGACAGAGGCTATCTCTTTGTCCCTTATTTTATAAACTTGTGGATCAAGGATTTAGACTGGAATTTCCTCATAAGACAAGCTATCCTTTAGTCTTGTACTCTCAATAGGAATTGCTAAGGCAGGATCTTCCAAACACTTCTTCAGCATGGAAATATGAAATATCGGATAAACTCCATCTAGCTTGGAAGATAAGTCTAGATCATAAGCAATCTTCCCAATCCATCTCATAATCTGGTACGGTCTAATATAACGTGGACTCAACTTTTCCTTCTTGACAAACCTCGTGACGCCCTTCATAGGTGATACCTTCAAGTACACTCAGTCATCTACCTCAAACTCTAAGTCTCTTCTCCAACATTCGTATAAGAATCTGGCGACTCTGTGCTATCTTTAATTATTCTCTGATAACGTTCACCTTTTTCGTGGACGGTGCACAAGATCAGGTCCAATTAACTAAGCTTTGCCAACCTTAAACCAGTCAAGCAATGATCTACATCTCTTTCTGTATAACGCCTCATAAGGGGCTAGCTGAATGCTGGCATGGTAGCTATTATTGTATGCAAATTCAATCAATGGCAGATGGTCATCATAATTTTCTTTGAAGTCTATAACAGACGCTCTCAACATATCCTCCAAAGTCTGGATAGTATGCTCTGCCTGCCCATCTGTTTGAGAGTGAAAAGCTATGCTCAGATGTACTTTCATACCCTGTCCTTTATGAAAAGATCTCCAAAATTGAGAGGTGAATTGAGCTCCTTCATTCGAGATCGATGATAGACTAATGAAGACTTCACAATAAGGGTTTGAGAAAGAGTGGTGAAGTAGTGAAGAAGACTAGTGATCTTTTAATAAAAGCCCCGTGAAACTTTAGAGTTGACTATTGAGGATTAGCTTTGTATGAATATGATCATCTCATGAATAACACCTTAAAGCTTAGAAGTAGGCTTGAATGGAAGAGGAGGAGGTGGTTAGATGGAAATTTGAGTAAGAGCTATAAGCCTAAGTTGAGAGAGTAGAGTGCCATGAAAAGGAGTATAATTGAGATGGGTAGTTGAACTCGAGAGTATCCCTAGAGTCTTGCATATCACGATGCTACCATTCTCAATTAGAGTTGATGACCTCCTTCATGAGTCCAAAAAATTCATTGACAAGGTATTCGAAGGATTCCAATTGCTTAAGTTCTGTTGTCTACTCCGTGCCTGCCGAAGAGGATATCTAAGGTATAAAATGAGAACCTTATGGGATAGATTTTAGGATTGTGACTAATTTACAAGGTAGCATAAGGTGACCTTGAGTTAGGCTTGAATTTTGGTAAGAGTATGCAGTAAAACTTAGGCCCTGAAAAGAGTTATAAGCTGCGAATGATGATGCCCTCTAACAAGTTGAGTTTTCTACTCTTGAGTTGATGTTCACTCATGAGTTGGAATATCTTAGTAATTAAGTTATTGATGTGTGTATTCCTAAGTCTAAATAGAGACTATTAAGATTGATGAGGAGTCGAGAGTTGGATTGATTGAGTGAGTATTGAGAGGAGCTTTTGATTGTTATTCATGCCTTGATGTCCATCTCCACTCATCATTCGAGGACGAATGATCCCATGGGGAAGATAATATAACACCCCATGAAATTTTTGAAATACCTCTGCAGACAGACACTGTCTCTGAATTAATTAGCGAAATTATTTTTTGATCCAGTAGCTCTTGAATTAGGTCAAGACCATTTTCTCACTCGATTTTTTACGCTGATCGCAAATCCAATTTCGAATTTCCCGACTGAATTTGCGATCAACATGAAAAATTGAGTGGAAATATGGTCTTGGTCGGATTTTAAAGCGATCAAGTCAAAAGATAATTTTTTGTAATTAAAACAAAAATAGCGTTGATGTTTCCCCCAGGCGCGACGCGCACTTACACTTATTTTTTCAAAAAAATTCTTCAACCCAAATTGGAAAGAACGTATTTTAAGAAAATTCGCAAAAATACACATGTTCATGCCCTAGGCGCAATGGACATAGGTGTCATAGAGTGAAATTTTATTTCGTTTTATGAGAAGGGCCTTTTGGTCATTCCCCAACCCCTTCTAAGTTCAATAAACGAGTATAAGAGATCTTTTACATCAAACTAAGCCCAAAGAATCTCTACCAACTAAGTTTTCGTATGAGTAGATAGAAGGGTTAACTTTGAATAATCATATCTTCTAAAGTACAATGAGTTATATGACCCATAATATATCAAATATAAGATAATTAAATTAGCTTTCTGTAGTATTAAATTTTATCTTAATCAGAGTTCAGAGTAGAAAGTTATGACCATTTTAGTGAAGGAGTGCAGAGATGTCTGAAGGTTTGTGCCCTGAGCGCGTCACAGATCTGACACGGACCCTTATTGGATTAGCTAATGAAATTTCTTTCTTTTTATTTTGAGGTTACTTTTATCCCAAAACTTTAGGAGGTCTATTTAAGGTCATAAAACACATAAAACTTTAGTTTTCATAATTAAAAACTCTCTCCTTCACTCCTAAACATAAATGCTAAAAAATTATCAAGAAAGTCATCAGTTAGGATTAGCTTTCAAGATTCATCATCGAGGTAAGTTATTCTTCATGAATTTTAATCTATCCAACCTAAATTTCTTCATCTATTCATGAATCTCTAATAGAATCTGAAATCATAACCTAAGATTTAAAGATAACAAAGTCAAGAATCCCATAAAAGGATTTCTTAAGTCTTCTTTTTCAAGAATTAGGGTTCTTCATCAAGAACTCCAAAGATTTCGAGTCTACAATTCAAGAATCAAAGAGAATTCCTTCAACCAATTTGCTTACAAGTTCTTTTCCTTTAAAAGAACCACCAAGATAGAGGATTTTCTCCGGGAAAGCTAGCATTCATCAAATTTCGATTATGATATCAACTTTTCAGGTAAGTATCACTACCCAAAGCATGAGATTGTTCTCCCATGTGATCCTTTTGATTGTAAAAAGTTAATAGTTAAAGGTGAGGGGTTCTGTCTATAAATTTTTTAAATGTTTCACTAAAAACTATTTTATATTACGTATACTTTCTTGAATTGATAATCATCAAAACTTGAATTATTTGTTTAAATGATTTATCTAAATTATCATATGAACCCTACTTGGTTACCTTGTTAAAGATGACAAGAATGAACTTAAGGGTTGATGTCTAGAGCCTTGATCATATAGGTGTGCTTGCTTCTTGTGATCCGAGTCCTGAGTTAAATGTATTGATGATTAATGTTGATGAGATTAATATCCTTAGTCTTAAAGATGTTGAATTTAATCTTGAAAGACGTCCCTAATCCATAAAGGTGATAATAGATGAGATATGTGATGTTTCATGTCTAAAAGGGACTAAGTGATGAGAAATCCTGATGTTTGATGGCTTATGAGCATGTTGAGTCCTTGGAGGAGTATTGAGCATCAAAATGAGTAAGAGTGAGCCCCACTCAAACTCATTAACTACGTGGCCATTGTATGAGAAGATTGGACCGTGAAAAATGGATGTTTCCTCATCCTAAAAGAGGACTTGATAGATTTATGGATTCATTGACATACTAGACTTGTCTTGTATCCCAGCAAGGCACTAGATGGATGTGGAAACGAGATCACTTCGTTGTATCATCACCGACTAATAGGTGATGGTTGTCAGTTAGAGAAACTCTCAAATAGGTTCCTCATTAATAATACTCTGATCTTGATGTAATGGTATGAGGTGATTGATGTTGATGAGTTACTTGTCTACTTTTTATTCTTAATTTAGATAGACATTTGACAGTTCGATTGGTTATTATTCTGAGTTGATGTTATACCATATTGTTCTACCTTTTTCTATTTTATTAAACTACTTTACATATCGTATATTCCACCTACTGACGTCACTCTAACACTGCATCATTTTATGATGTAGATACAAGGATTGAAGATCACCAACAGGCGTATCATTGAGGATCTGAGATGTTTAGTTAATTGGTGAGCCTCCTTTACTTCGAAGGATTCATTACCTTTATTTCATCTTGCTTTAGAGTCAGACTTTATTAGCTTTACTTTATTTGATTTGAGATAGCCATAGGCCTGTCATTGACACCGCTTAATAGTGATAGAGGCTTCATAAACTAGAGGCGAATGTTGATGTTAAGACTTGTTGAGATAGTTCTTTCAACTAGCCTTTTTATTTTATAATATTATTTTGAGACTAGATGAGATGTGCCTATTACTTCCCTTTGTCTTTCGCTGATTATTTTGAGTTTATTGATTGAATGAATGTGATAAGGCCACGTGGTTCACTTAGGGACTAGCAATAGTCTTAGAGTATCGATTATGTCTAGGGTGCCCTCCCGGGACGTGACATTATCATTATTACTATTACTATTACTATTGCTATTATTGCTATTACTATTATTATTACTATTACTATTATTACTACTATTATTACTATTATTCTTATTATTACTATTGTTACTGTTACTACTATTGTTACTATTACTACTATTATTACTATTACTATTATTATTATTACTATTATTATTATTACTATTATTATTATTACTATTATTATTATTACTATTATTATTACTATTACTATTACTATTACTATTATTATTACTATTACTACTATTACGACTATTACTATTACTATTACTATTATTATTATTACTATTACTACTATTACGACTATTACTATTACTATTACTACTACTACTATTATTGCCACTACTATGTAACACCCTGCAAAATATTCAAAATACCCCTAGAATAGAATCGTATGCATAATGCTTATTTTCAAACTCCAATGAAAAATTCGAGACCGAATTTACGATCAGCAGAAAAAATGGAGTGAAAAAAATGGTCTAGACTCGATTCTAGAGTAATTGAGTCAGAAAATAAATTTTCGTATTTAAATCGGGGATAATATGAGTGCGCGCCCAGGGTGCAACGTGCCTGGGACCCGGACCTACACTTGGAATTTTTCTTAAACTTCCTAGAAAGAATGTATTCTGAGAAATTCACAAAATTCACATGTCCGCGCCCCAGGCGCATCGCGAATATGGTATTTCGAGATCAAATTTTATTTTTTTAAATTTAAGAAGGGCTCTCTGATCATTCCTCGACCCCTCCTAAGTCAATAAATAAGTATAAGAGATCTTTTACATCAAGTCAAGTCTAAAGAATTTCTAGCAACTAAGTTTTCATATGAGTCGATAGAAAGGTCAACTTCAAATGGCCATATTTCGTAAAGTATAATGCGTTACATGACTCATAATATATCAAATGGAAGATATTTGAATTAGCTTTCAGATGCATTCAATTTTGCATTAATTAGACTTCAGAGTAGAAAGCTATGACCATTTTAGTAAAGGGGTGCAGAGCTGTCTGAAGGTCTGCGCTCGGAGAGCATCGCGGACCTGATGTGGACCCTTACAAGATAAGTTAATGATGTTTTTTTTCCTTATATTTTGAGGGTGTTTTTATCCTAAAACATTTGGGGGTCTATTTTAGGTCCTAAAACGCCAAAAATGTTAAATATGAACGATCAAGAATCATCAAGAAAGTCATCAAAAATGTTAATAATGTCTATTTCATAATCTAAAACCCTCTCCTTCACTCTTAAACATGAACGCTCAAGAATCATCAAGAAAGTCATCAAAAATGTTAATAATGTCTATTTCATAATCTAAAACCCTCTCCTTCACTCTTAAACATGAACGCTCAAGAATCATCAAGAAAGTCATCAAGCTAGAATTTGCTTTCAAGATTCATCCTTAAGGTAAGTTATTCTTCATAGATTTCAATCTACCAAACTCGAATTTCTTCAACTATTCATGAATCCCTAATATAATCTTAAATTATAACTTAGGGTTTCAAGAAACGAATTCAAGAATTCAAGAAAGGATTTTCTTGATTCTTCTTTCAAGAATCAGGTTCTTCATCAAGAACTCTAAAGATTCCAAGTCATGAATTCAAGAATCTTCTTCAATTCTTTCAAGAACTAATCTTAAAGTATGTAAGGCCCTCAAAAAAATTAATCTACTATTATTTTAGTATCCTTAATTACTAGTTTCTACCCAAGATCATAATTATGAGTTGTGATCAAAGTTTCCCCGATGACTAACGAATTTCATCAAAGTACTGTTCATGCATATTTTCTTGATAAGGATCATGATTCTTGCTTATTTTATTATCAAATTAAGATTTTGAGACATGATTAACAACTATGGTTAAAATTATAAGAACCCTATATCTTTTTTATGAAAATTTTACAGTTTGAGTTAAGTCTAAGAAGTATTTAAAGTTTTGTAATTGCAAGATAGCTGAGTAAAACATTTATGTTTTTGAAATGCATGTAATGATACTATTTTCAATCAAAGAAAAGAGTCAAGTTGAGCAAAGTTTAAGAAAAGTTAAAGTTGGGCTAAGTCCCAAAAGATTAAGAAGGCATTTTGAGAAGTCTTACTCTTGAAGTTATAAGCATTATAAAAGTTATTTTGGGAGTAGTATTGAGCACCGATATGAGTGAGAGTAATAATAACTTAAACTCATAAATTACATAGCTAGCATAGGATACTGGGAGTAGTATTAAGCACCGATATGAGTGAGAGTAATGATAACTTGAACTCATAAACTACGTTGCCAGTGCAGGATTGGATTGTACTAGAAGATAATTTCTCACTTGCCATTGAGATGATCCAATTTTGAGATGGATCCACTCCCCTAGTTTTCATTCCTTACCCCAGCAAAGTAAGGTATAATTCTGGCAGCGTGGGCAAGATGCTGTATCATCATAGAGCTCATAGTGATGGTTGTTGATTAGAGAAACTCCTCAAAAAAGTGCAGTTTATTATTTTACGCATTGAGATTTTTTATTTCTTTATTAATTTTTTTATTATGTTGCATATTTAGTTGAGTTGAGCTATTTGCAGAGCTAAGCATTTGAGTATTATATTTTTACATATTTATTTGTGCTCATGAATGAACTAAAGTAAATATTTCTTTTATATTAAGTTGCACCTTGGAGCCTGTTTAAATATATATCTTTTACTTGCATGACATACTTTTGTCTATTAAGCTATCTGAAAGATCAGTTATGAAGTGAGTATCCTAACATTACTACTTTTTGGCCATCTTACATACTGTACATTTCACGTACTTACACTTTTGGTGCTGTATCATTTTATAATGTAGATTCTGATATCATGTTAGCAGATGTTCAGTGAGACAACCCCTATCAGCATTCGGCGAGGCCTCTTTGCATGTAGAAGAGCTCGAAAGTCTTTATTTTTTTGTATTTATTTTAGTTGAGGTGCCCATGGGCCTACTCTGGTGCCTTATTCAGAGTTAGTACTTTAGAGGCTTCATAGACTAGAAAGATATTATTCAGGTTATTTCTTTGAAATTGTTTGAAAGATTTTGAGTTAAGTTATGTATATTACTATTGTATATTTAAGTTAATGAATTTTGAGCCCATTCTAGTTCATTACGATTTTAGTGTCTTTCTGTAAGTA
>DF360290.1:0-15204 GCA_000787875.1 Solanum virginianum | reverse complement strand
GTATGATCATAAAGAAAAGTGATATCCTAAGTATCCTGTAGCCTCCTGTTTATAGGTGTGGTGCATAACACACCGATAAACAAAACTCTACTGGACACAGTCTGTGGACACTCTGAGGATAAACTGCTCTGATACCACTTCTGTTATGACCCAACATATGGGCCGTGACTGGCACTCGATTGGGGCGTTCGAACAGAATTTCCAAGCCAAACTCAAATAATAGCTACTATTCTATCTACAGAAATTTCGGCAGAGTTTTCTCTGTTTTTCTGACTAGCCACCTTAAATCAGGAAACTCCAACAGATAGAACAGACAGAACATATACATATCCATATATGTGCCGACAAGGTCACCGTTGCGGGTAAACCGCCCAACAAATATAGCAGACGAACGTAGTGTCCAAACTGTCTAACATGTTTCCGACTCTCAGCATGCAAACATAATATACAAACTAACTAACATAACCCATACTCACAGGAGTCCACAGACCTCTATACAGATATACTGACAGACGTGTGTACCAAAAGTAGCTCTGAAGTAAAAGAGCTCTTCAACTACAACTGAGGCCTAAGCTGGAATCCTGCAACCCTGTATGTCTGAACCTGAGGGCATGAAATGCAGCCCCCGAAGAAAGGGGGTCAGTACGAAAGATGTACCGAATAAGTAAAGCGGAAAGCATAAACGAAATGACGGTAATAATCAACAAAAGTACAGGAATCAAACTCATATGCAATATCAAGCGAATTATCCTCTTTTGTCTTTTCATTTTCAATGTGTCAAATGGATGTATATCGGACAGGAGTGATGGCGACCTCCATACTCGCGCCATACCACAGCATCACACCAGAAGGTTCAAATCTCCAAACAAAATCTCCAACACAGATCACATATGTGGGATAGGTGAGCCGGCGTCCCTGAATTCAGTTATCCTGTAATAAATGTGACATTAAGCCACCAAACCAAAGGCCCAATCTCACCTCAACACCGAACTAAGTGAAGCCGACCCATGAGCCGAGCTGACCCCACTGTATCCAACCGACTTTGATATATATATATATAGTATATTACACATGACCATAACTGGCCCGGGAACCGGTGAACGAAATTATAGTAGGCACGAGTAGAGTAGTGTGAAGTCATATGCATAAAATACTTATCAAAATCTCAAAAGGGGTGAAACTTATCATTTAGTCTTTGAAAACAAACTATTAGGTACAACAAATCACTTTGAGATTACCAAAGTTTGAAAACATATGCTTATGAGAATTCAAAATAGTATTTGTGCAAAAGTTAGCTCAAGTTTATCAAACTCTTCACTTTTATCCTTAGAGAAACTTTGAAAAATACCAAAGAATTCGGGGTTTAGCGAACTAATCATAGTGATGGCTAACAAATTACATGAGTCATACTTTGGACATAGCAAACCTCACAAATTACAATGGACCAAGCTTTTGTGATTAGCCAATTTGACAAACTTTAGTCTCTAGCTTTAAATAACAAACTTTCCATGCCTTGGCAACTTCATACTTATAAAGCTTATTGGAACTTGTAGAAAGTATAATACTTTAAACATATCAAGCTTTCATGTTTTTGCCATTTACGTCATTACTAGGTTTAACAGACATAGGAGTTTAAGATTACATGGATAGTTATTGGAAGAAGATCTTTTCCAAGGGTCACTTGTAATATCACATGTTTTCCCTAACTTTGATAAGCCAAGAATTTGAGAGTCACATACTTTGTTAGTAAACAAACTTGGATTACACAGGAATCAAGATAGGGTAGCCTTTTTGCATATTAGGAAGAAGCAAATGTACCCTTTAGACTCAAGTTGGAGACATGAGGAACTTTTCAAACCTTATAATATATAATGGTTTCAAACTAGTCATGCCAAGAGAGTGAAGCTTTACATACCTCCTTTCCTTCCTAAGGTTAGCCTCAACAACAATCCAAATTCAACTATTCTCCCGGACGCCCAAAGTCTACAAATAGCATAATAACGCACATTATCAATTACTAAACTTTTTCCAAGTTTTACAAAAATTTCGCCAGCATCTCCCCTTAAATTAGACCATCCCAAGGGTTCCAACTTGACCCCATTTAACCAACAACAACAACAACAACATGGAGTAACAAGAAGCCAATCCAAGCCACAAAACTTTCTTAATTCATTAACAAACCTTGTTCTTTACCAAAACTGAATAACAGGGCCAGCAACATATTAATTAGATGCTCAACATGTTCAAATACTTCTACAAGCGTCAAGAACCCAATTATACCCTTCAAGCGTCAAACAGAACCTTAAAACGCCAAGACGCGACATTTCACATTCTCACCAATTTTTAAAATTTTGCGCAGCCTATAAGTTATATACATACTTGACATACTCAAACACTTCTACACACCCCAGGAACCACAACACAACACCCTAACGCCCAACACAAACCCCCAAAGCAACACTCTTATCACCTTACAAGAAGCATATTGTATACCCACAACACATAAGAACACAAAATTGAAACAACATGAACTAATACATACATATATACCCAATTTCTAATTGGACCTCTCAAGCTTCAAACTCAACTAAACAATCTAACTTTCATGGTTATTCTTTCAATATAGCACCCTCTAAACCATTTAAAACCTTTAATTCAGCTCAAAAGAAGAGAAAATTCAACTTACCTTCACAACCCTTTCACAACTTCAAAACTTCGATTATGGATTTCTACACTTTTCCTTGACAAACCAAAGCTTCTACCATTCTTGGGGAAGTCAATATACTAGGCTTGAAGCCTTAGAATTGAAGAAGGAGCAAAATTTGACAATTTTGGGATAAGTCACTGTAGCAACCCGAGAGGGTTGCTACTGTACATGTCTTTCTCCATTTTTTTTTTGCTAAGTGTGGAAGAAGAGAAAATGATATTATGTTGCTCTTGTGGTACATATGTATCTATATAAATATATATCATAAGGCCACACTTTCCACAAATGGTCCAATTAAAATGTAACACAAGTTTTTGTGGGACCTTCTCATTAATAACCTTGCTCTACATTTGTATACACAACCATACACTTATTAAAAGATGAGTTAAATCTTGTATGAATATATATATGTATATACATATGTGCACATATATGTCTCCACACTTGTTAAATTTTAAATCCTTAAACTTCCAATAGCATCTCTTTAGTCACCACTTTTCTAAACATAACTCTTAGGTTCCAAATCTCCACAACCGTTCCAATAACAAGAACACAGGTTCTAACAAATTGAGATGTGAATTGAGCTCCTCTGTCTGAGATGATAGAAAAGGGAACCCCGTGTAACCTCACAATCTCTCGAATATAAAGTCGGACATACTCCTCAGCCGTATAAGTTGTCTTAATTACCAAAATGTGGGCTGATTTAGTCATCTTGTCAACAATCACCCATATCAAATCATGCTACTTTCTCGATTTTGGTAGGCTGGTAATGAAATCCATATTGATCACCTCCCATTTCCATTCTGCAATTTCAAAGTTCTAAGCTAACCCACATAATTTCTAATGTTCAACCTTAACCTGTTGGCAATCGGGACACTTGGAAACAAATTTAGCAATATCTTTCTTCATGTCATTCCACTAATAGACTTCCCTCAAGTCATGGTACTTCTTGTTGGTGCCAAGGTAAATGGAATACCTTGTGTTATGAGCCTCGACCATGATTCTGTCTCGAACACCATCAACATCAGGTACATACAATCTCCCTTGATATCTCAATACCCCATCCCCCCCTTGGTAGAAAACCATCACCTTCTGCTTGTGAACTGCTTCTTTCAATTGGAGTAAGACAGGGTCTTGGTCTTGCTTTTCTTTTACCTTTTACACTAAGGATGAAGCAGAACCATTTTGAACATTTACAATGCCTTCTTTGTTCTCCTCAAGTTGCACTCTCAATCGAGCCAATCTATGCACTTCCTTGGCTAATTCTCTCTTCCCCTCCTCCACATGGGCAGTGCTACCCATGGACATCCTATTAAGAGCATAAGCAAAAACGTTAGCCTTACCTGGGTGGTAAAGGATGCTCATATCATAATCCTTGAGCAACTCGAGCCACCAACTCTGCTGCAGATTGAGCCCTTTCTGACTTAACACATACTGCAACCTCTTATGGTCAGTGAACACATCCGTATGTACTCATACAAATAGTAACGCTAGATCTTAAGTGCGAATACCACAGCCGCCAACTCTAGATCATAGGTCAGATAATTCTTCTTATGGACCTTGAGTTATCTGGAAGCATACGCTATCACCTTCCAACTCTGAATAAGCACACAACCCAATCCTACTCTGGATGCATCACAGAATATCACAAAGTCACCCGTCCCGTCTGGCAAGGTCAACACTGGTGCTGTAGTCAGTCTAGTCCTCAATTCCTAAAAGCTCTTCTCACATGCCTCAAACCACTGAAACTTGGCCTTCTTAATCTCAATCTTCTGTGTATCCACCCAAATGCCATCTCCTGAAACAACATGGCCTAAGAAAGACACTGACTTGAGCCAAAACTCACACTTAGAGAATTTTGCATACAACTCATGATCCTTGAGTATTTGTAAAACCACTCTAAGGTGATTAGCATGTTCCTCTTCATTCCTAGAATATACTAGTATATCATCAATAAACACGATCATGAATATTCAAGATACGACCTGAATACCCTGTTCATCAAATCCATGAAGGTTGTTGGTGCATTTGTCAACCCGAAGGACATGACCAAGAACTCAAAATGGCCATACCATGTCCTAAAGGCAGTCTTAGGGATATCATTTTCCCTCACCTTCAGCTGATGGTCACCCAATCTGAGATCTACCTTGGAGAAACAAGTAGCACCCTGAAGCTAGTCAAAGAGATCATCTTTTCTAGGAAGAGATACTTATTCTTTATGGTAACCTTATTCAACTGACAGTAGTCTTTGCACATCCTTAATGACCCATCTTTCTTATGCACAAATAGGACAGGAGCACCCCAAGGTGAGACACTTGGTCTTATGAAACATTTCTCTAATAAGTCTTTCAATTACTCTTTCAATTCTTTCAACTCTGTGGGTGCCATTCTATAGGGTGGAATTGAGATAGGTTTAGTCTTGAGAAGAACATAAATCTCAAAGTCAATCTCCGTAGCAAGAGGGACTCTAGGAAGATCATCAGGAAAAACCTTAAGAAACTCATTCATTATCGGGACTGACTCAAGAGTAGGCGACTCAACATCATTAGACTTCACTTGCATGAGGTGGTAAATACAACCCTAGGATATCAACTTTCTAGCTCTAAGATAGTATATGAATTTACCCTTAGGGGCCACAAAACTCCCTTTCAACTCTAAGATATGCTCATTAGGAAATTGGAACTTAACAATCCGGGTTCTACAGTCAACAAAAGCATAGCAACCATTAAGCCAGTTCTTGCCCATTATTATATCAAAATCAATCATCTCCAACTCTTTCAAATCAATTAAAGTGTCTCTATGATAAATAGACACCATACAATCCCTGTAAACCCTCTTAACTAGGATAGACTCACCAATAGGAGTAGAAACAGAAAAGAGTTCGTGCAAACACTCCGAAAGAACCCCAAACTTACTAGCCACATAAAGGGTCACAAAAGACAATATGGCACTTGGATCAAGTAATGCATAGCAATATAAGTAAAGACACGAAGCATACCATGACAACATCTGGTGCAGCCTTCTGCTCCTTTCGGTTACCCATAGCGTATAGATGGTTCATCCCGCCTCCTGTACCTATAGTAGTAGTACCCATCTGCTGGTTACCCACAGGAGGTCCTATCGAAGAGTGAGCTCTACCGCTCCCCTCACCTCGCCTCCTCTTTAGACACTTAAAACTGAAATGACTAGCCTGACCCTATGCATAACACACATCTTTACTGTCACGACCCAACTCCGTGGGCCGTGACTAGTGCCTGGATGGGCACCCAAACAAAATCGCAAAGCTAGATTATAACAGATGTCTTTATTTTTTTTAGAATACATGGCTAATCATACAAACTGGCACAACCCATACGTGTATGTATCCACAGACCTCTAAACAAAATTGACAGAAACATAGGATGGGACAGGGCCCTGTCGAACCCCGAACGGATATATACATACATAATGCAAATTAATAAAAGTACACATATCTACCAATAGTGGGCTCCGAAGTAGAGGAGCACTTCAAACAGCAGACGGAGGTCCTAAGATGATGGGTCAGTAATTTGTTCGTCAGTACCTGCGGGCATAAAATGCAGCCCCCGAAGCAAAGGGGGTCAGTACGAAGTATGTGCTGAATATATAAAGCAGAATGTCCAGAATATAAATAGAAATAGTAATTAAATCAAAAACATAGTAAGCCGATGCATATTTGAAATATCAAAATACTTACTTTCCAAAATACCAGAAGCATATCCAAAATATCAAAATGTTTATTTTTTAAAATACCAAATCATTCCTAATGGACCGGAACGATGGCGCCTCCAGGCATACGCCATCGACAGTGTAACGCCAGAAAGTTCAAATCTCTGAAATCTCTGCTATATATCAAATGTCTGATAAGTGAGTCAGGGCGATCTTCGGCCCTACACTCACAAGTCATAATGCCAAAACATATCAAAAGCTCAGTGTCTTATAACTTTAGTCTAAGTAAAGCTGGCCCATGGGCAAACCGACCCGCCGTATTCAGCCTAATGCCGGAATGTATATATATGTGTGTATATATATATATATATATCATAATACGCAGGATAATAACTGGCCCAAGAATCGGTGAACGATATCATAATATGTACGAATAGAGTCGTGAGAATCAATCGATGAACGATATCATAATAGGCACGAGTAGAGTCGTGAGTAATCATATGGATAAAAATTAGTACCATAAATCCAAAAGATATGTAAAATATTCATATTCAAAATCAAAATAAGATTTGTTTCAAATTCTTTTAAAGTCACCAAAATCACTTAAAAGGGCGTCACGGGACCCATGGTCGGTGGGAGCCCAAATTGGCCCAACTTACGGTGAACATACTCATCCTAAATCATACAAACACCTACGAGGCATATCTAATGGTTTTCAAAACAATCTGAGCTTTCTAACAAAATTTATGGACGTTTATAGTTTTAAAATTATTAGAGAATAAATTCCTTCAAAACTTATCAAATTTTGCATATTTTGCAACTTACAAACTTTTAAAATATAAGAGTCAATATTAGGACAAACTTAACACAAGAGTGCCAAGGAATGAATATGGACTGTACACCAGCTCGGATTGCGGGAATAGAGTTCGTACCATAACCTATATTTTTCTAAGACATTCCAAAAAGTAGGATAGCTTTACATACCTTAAACACTTCTCTAAAATAGTCCAAGTGCAAACTAACTCCAACTTATGCTTCGAGATGCTCAAATTCTACAAATAATCCATAATCATACCGAACAATTAAGTAAAGACTTCTTAGCATTAAATTCCAAATTTACCCTTAATTCTATAAAAAATTTCGGCAGCACTTCCCCTTAAAAATATGTTACCCCGAGAATCCAACTAGGCTCAAATCAACCAACAACAACAACAACAACCCGTAATATCAATAATTGATTTCAATGCCACAATAGCCACAATAACACTAATTATCAGCATTTAACCATACTTACAAAACTAGCCAATATACCAACACATACATATAGATGATTTCCAATCATTTCTTTACACTACAATGATCATAATATACCAACTAAGCAACAATTCATAATTCCATCACAACATAACACTATATAACATACATGTACCCATTTGTTCAATGATCATAATATACCAACTAAGCAACAATTCATAGTTTCATCACAACATAACACTATATAACATATATGTACCCTATTTGGTCCCAATACTCCAGATAAACATGTAAATCGTTTCCAAATCCTTGCTTCACCTCATAATGATCATATTACACTAACTAAACATCAATTCATGAATTCCAACACAAAACAAATCCCAAAGTATATATAATACTCATGGCTTCAATCATAATACATACAATTTCCTTCTAACCTTCCATCTTTCATAGTTTTCTTCATTTTAACATACTACAACATATATACAACCTTCATAACGCATAAAACAAGATTAATTCTTACCTTTTCGCCTCAACTCCACAATTGAGCTAGGGTTCCAAAAATGAAGAAAGAGGTGTTTTCTTGCTCCAACATCACCTTTAAGCTACTTAGGGGACTCAAAATAGTAGGTTTGCCTCATAAAGAAAAAGGTGTTTTCTTACTCCAACAACACCTTCAAGCTACTTAGGAGACTCAATATAGTAGGTTTGTATCATCAAAATAATTTTGGAGTGAAGGAAAAGAAATTTCAAATTTCCAAGTTTTTGGCCGTGTGGTCTCTTCTTGGTTTTCTTAAGCTTGGCTTTTATTTTGCTAAGTGTAGAAGATAATGAAATAAGATAATGATCTTACACACCTATATGTATATATATATATATATATATATATATATATGTGTATATGTATGTACAAGGCTTGCCAAGTGTACCACACTTGGCCCAATCAAGATCCAACATAAGTCAAGTGGGCCCCACTTGGTCCAATTAGAAGTTGGCACAATCTCAAGTGGGCCTCACCTTATCTTCTAGAACCAACTTTTAAAAATTCTATTTTAGTTCTAAACTTTCCAATAATGTCACTTTGGTCCCAAATTGTCCAATAATATCACTTTGGTCTCAAGTTTTCGTAATTGTTCTAATGCATGAAATGCGGGTTCTAACATCCTTCTCCCTTGGTACATTCATCCTCGAATGTTAAGCTTACCACACTTGCTGCAAGGTGGCTTTCCCCTTATACTTTGAGTCACACTGGCCTAGGATTGGGCGCCTGGGGTCCTAAAATTCTAATAACCTTGAGATTTCTGATCATAACTTGTTAGCTGCATGGGCACACTTGCTGTTAATGGTACGGGATATGATGATCTCTTTTGAAAATAAGATTTTTCACCTCTATTTTGTCTCTGCAGGCTAGGCTCATGTCCCGCTAACTTTGTCTTTTTGCTCAAATACTCTTCTCTATTCCTCTTCTTATCCTGCTCTGTCTGTTAGGCATACACCATAAATCTAGAGATATCTAAACCAGGAATCATCAAGGTAGTGTTATACTCCTTCTGTACATGTCTAGCTAGGCCAGAAACAAACCTTCTCATCCTCGTCCTTATGTCCTTCACCATCTCTGGAGCATACCTCGACAGTTTGATGAACTTAAGGCCATACTCCTTCATAGTTATCCCTCCCTGTTTCAGATTCACAAACTCATTCGCCTTCGCCTCCCTCAACTATTGAGGAAAGAAGTGATCAAAGAAGGTGGCTTCAAACTCCTCCCATGCTGCAGGCTCCACATCCTCCCCTGTACTGCCTTCCCACTGAGTGTACCACATATTATCCATGTCCTTCAGCTAGTAGGATACAAGCTCAACTCCCTCAATCTCAGTCATATGCATGGCCCTCAAAACTTTATACATCTCATCAATGAAGTTCTGTGGGTCCTCCTCCACTTTCGACCCCATATAAATAAGTAGGTTCATCCTCAAGATGTCCCTGAGCTAGGTTGTAGCTGAGGGCTCCTGTGAGCTAAAGTTAGGAGCCTGAGAACCGTGGCTATTTCCCTAGGAGGCCACCAACTGAGTTAGCATGGTGATAGCGCCTCTGAATTCTACCTCAGTAGTGGGAGCTGGCTAGGGCTAAGTAGGGGGCGCCTAAGGGACCTCAGCAGCCATAGCGGCACATCCCTGTCTTTGAGGCTTAGTCTGAATCAGAGCCTCCAGTTGGGTGTTCTCAGCAACGGTAGCTGGGGCATCTCTCTAAGCGACAGTTCTTTTGGGCGGGATTTTTCATAAGCTTAAAATGCATGAGTTAAAAGCAGGATTTCACAAGTTAACTTTATAGCACGATATCATATCATAGAAGAAGGGTAACACTTCCTAATGTTCTGTAGCCTACTACTTATGAAGTGTAGTGCACAACACACCCATAAACAAGATTCTACTAGACACAGCTTCATAGACTCCCTAGGACACTCGAACTCTAGGCTCTGATACCAAATTTATCACGTCCTGAGAGGGAACCCTAGAAGTGACTGGCACTCAAAGACTATTGCTAGCCCCCAAGCGGACCACCTAGTCTCATTGGCTTCGTCCTGTTAATTCATTCGCGAAAGAAAATTAGATAATAATAATAGTACTATTCTATCTGTGGGCTTAAAACTATCAATCCCAATCTATCATAGAGGAAATAGAATATCCAGCAAAAGTTTCAATATAAAGAAGGAAGAGGGAAAGAACCCCTGACATCAACATCAACATTTACGTCTATGAAGCCTCTATACTATTGTCTAAGATAGTACCATTATAGGCCATGGCTACCAAAAATCAAATAAAAGACTATCAATCAATGAAAATAAACATCCTCCAAATGCAGGGGAGGACTCACCACTATCTGGAGTGGAGTGCTCTGAAATCTCAATGATCGGGCTGCTGAAGTCCTTGGTCTATTGAATTTGCATAAAAAAATGATGCAGTATCAAAGGGCAGTTATATGCGAAATATACTGCATGTAAAATAGGCTAAATAAAAAAAAACAATATGCAATCACTCAGCCTTACCTCAGAGTAAAGGATAAGACTTTATTAACTCATTATTCATCAAGCATCAAACATTCACATCACATCGGAGTTCTACCATCATGAAATCTATGTGGAAGTTTTTATAACTGACAACCACTACCTATGAGCCAATAGTAATACAACGAAGAGATGTCATTACCACATCCATCCAGTACCTTACCAGGGTAATGGACAAGTCTGTCTGTCAGTGGATACAAAAATCTGTCAAGTCCTCTTTTGGGATAAAGGAAACATCTGCTTTCACAGTCCAATCCTCTCATACGCTGACCACGTACTTAATGAGTACGAGTAGGACTCACTCTCACCCATTTCGGTACTAATACTCCTCGCAGGACTCAATATGCTCATAAGTCTATTAATCCATCAAGAATTCTCACCATCTAGCCTTTACGACTAAGACTATCATTCCAAATTCAAGGAAAATATATTCATTCAACTTTATCAATACTAATATCAGCTATTATAATCATCAACACACTCACCTCAGGACTCAAACTCAGTTACACATTATATTCAGACAATCAAGGTTTTAAACATCCCCTAAGTTTATTATTCAAGTCTTTTACAGAGAGAATTTATAAGAGTTTAATCACAATCACATAAATATGTAAGTATACAGTAAACTTTAAACATAATGATCATCAATTTTGTCTATGAAAATATAGTTTAAAGAATATATTCAAGAACTCAAGATATTATCCAAGAGTTTAATGCAAATATTCATGAACTTTCAAGAAATCATAATTCAAGACTTCTAGACATTTATTTTTCATTCTAACTCTACATTGGCATATGGAAGGACAATCTCATGCTTTTGGGTAGCCTTTATATACCTGGAAATGGAGATTCTTCAAAGAAATTGGAAGGTCTCTTGAAAAACCCTTGACTTCTCTCCTCTTCTTCTCTCAAACTTATGTAAAAATACTTGGAAAAATTTATGGGTTTGAACCCTTTATGTACAAAATACCCTCTAAAAATCAATTTGGGATATTAAAATATGTTGAAAAGGACAAAATTGTACTTTCCAAAATTAAAAGAACAAAAATAATTTTTGGTACACAAGTGCGCGTCGAGGAGGGGGCGTGCACTAGTGTATTTTGGAAAAATTTTTGAAAAATAGTTTCCGTCAAAAAAATAACAAAAATCACAAGTGCAAGTCTTCGTCCCTGATGCATCGCAGAGGGAATGCGGATTTGCTACTATTTTTGCACAAATTGTGCAATTTTATAATTCAATCTGTTGCTCTTAAATTGGGCTGAGACCATTTTTTGACTTAATTTTCCACGCTGATCACAAATTCGTAGGTGTGGTTCCACGTCCTCTCTGCATCACAGAAGGGGCGTGGAAACCTCATTATTTTCTGACTCAGTTTTTCACACTGATCACAAATTCGATCTCGGATTTTCCATCAGAGCTTTGAAAGACGCATTGTGCACAATGCTTTTTAGGGATATTTTGGTAATTATAGGCTGTTACAAGGATCCCTGGTAAGAAAACAGATTCAAAAAGAATTTTTCAGTGATAAATGAAATCAATTCAGAATTTGGTTTTTGTGACTTATAGTCCAGACGAATTGCATAATATTTCTCAAGAATTTTATGAAATATGTGTTTTGTATTATCAGATTATATGTTGTGTCCATGATTTATAACCACTTATTTTCCATTATATGTCAATGTTTTAGAAAGCTCTCATCAAAAAGGTAAGGGTGAAATTGTTAAATAAATTTATCCACCGCAATAACCTTTTCTTTTACCTAATAATACAACTATTTCATTCGCCGCTTTTCAAAATTTTATTGAAAAAGAAGTTTCTCAAGTTACTATTGAAGAAATTAATAAATTGATTTATCAAAATAATTACCAAAATCTTTGTGTAAAGATTTTAGGAGAACAGATTAGTCTTTACATGAAAAACTGGATGAGTTGCATCTTTTGATAAGAGAAATGAGTATTGCCAAGACTAAGACTTATAACGAGGCCTCCACTTCAGGGAACAAGTCAGAAGTGCTACTAGTCAATGCTAATATTCAACCCCCTCCAGAAATTCCTGAATTTAAAATTTAAATTGTTTTAAATTTTAATATGAAAGATTTGGAAAACCTTTTTGAAAAATTGTTCTGTTTGAATGCAAAATCTATTAATCTATCTAATGATTTTGCTGATCAAATCAAATAAACCCCTGATTTTCAGAATGTTGAATCTCAAACTTATTTTGATCTTAATAAGCTTAAAGGTTTTGTTGAAAGATAAAAGGGTAATAAATATGCTCAATAGCCACATATGGAAACTATTATTATTCGCGTCCGACTCCTCAAGATGTTTTGATTGAAGAACGCGATTGGAATCAGACTAATACCTCTTATAGTAGTTTTGAAATTAATGAATAGAATCTTGATGGTTTAACTGATCATCAATTAACTATTCTTGTGCATCAGATGATAATGTATAGTACTATTGCAAAAAGTACTAACAAAAATGATGAGAGAACTATTGCTAGAATGATTGCTGCAGTTTTACTGGTCAACTGCGAGGATTGTGGAACAATTTTCTCACTTTAGAACAGAGAGCCACGATTATTAATGCGACAAAACTTATGCCTACTATTGATAATTTAGGCTTTGCTCTAGCACCATTTAGGCAAAATGCAGTCTATACCTTAGTAACTTGCATTCTAGAATATTTCAGTGGTAGATATACCAATAAGTATGAATTAATGGATGTCACCATTTAGGTGAATTTAGGTAGTATAAAGACACCTTTCTAAGTAGGGTTACGGAGTTACCCAAAACTAGATTTAGTCATTGAAAGGAAACGTTTATAAATGGACTTCCTTCTCTATTTTCTAAAAGTGTTAGAAAAGCCTTAAGAGGTCCCCATGGTGAAATCAACTGGGAAGCTTATACTTATGGTAAGCTTATATGAGCATGCACTCAAGAAGGGTTAAACCTATGTAATGACCTTAACTTATCCCCACAACTGAAGATGAAAAGATTAAAAAAAGAATCAACTAGATAATTTTTATACTCAGTTTGGAGTTAATGGACCTCCTTTTCCTAATAGGAAAAAGAAACCTAGATATCATAGGAATCAGAATTCAGACCGTTCTTATAAGAAGAAAAGATCTAGATACATATCTAAGGAAGAAAGAGGGGCTAGGAAGACTTATCATAAGTCAACTAGATTTACCAAAAATAGATCTAAGAGAGACCTTGCCAAAGTTAAGTGTTATAAATGTGATAATTTTGGTCATATTGCTCCTAATTATAAACTTAAAAAGTTTAAATCCCTCAATATTGATGAGAATATTCTTGATAAGATTTATGATTTGTTATACAGTTCTGGTTCAGAGTCAGACTATATTTCTGAAACTGAGTCTAAAGAAGAACTTGATTTGCTTGAATATTCTGATAATGATAATAATGATATTTCTTGTGCAGAATATGAAGGTGATACCTATAATTGTAATGACACATTTTATAAATTGCAATCACAATTTAAAGTTTTAAATATGAAAACTATTACATATGATAATGTAATAGAACTTTTAAAAGAAGTTATGGATGAAAAACTTTGTGACAAGATATTGAATTTAGCTACTAGTTCTACTTCAAAACCTTCTACTTCAAAAAATAATAGCTTTCACAATCATAAAGATAATTTTGATTACCATCCTCTCTATATCATGATAGAAGTATATCATCTATTGGCAAAGCGATCTACCTCTGAGGTAACTAGGGATACTACTTTTGATGATTTAAAAGTTAAAATTGAAAACTAGAAAAGGGAGATTAAATCTCTTAAACAAAATCAAATAATTTGTGACCATAGAATTTCTCAGTTAGAGAAAAATAATTCTCTTCAAGAGAAGCCTCATGGTAAAAATATTGCTTTTTTGAAGGGATAATTTTCAAAACTCTATTGATTCAAAAAATGATTCATTTCTTGGTATGATGCAAGTTATTACTGCTCAAAAATGGTACATTAAATGTACAATCTTGATTGGTAATTAGTTTTCTATAACTAATGTGGCTATAATTGATAGTGGCGCAGATGTTAGTTTCATTCATGAAGGATTAATTACTTAGAAATATTTTCAAAAAACTACTCTTATTGTCAGATCCGCCTCTGGTGATGCTCTTGATATAGAGTATAAACTTTCTAATGTTCATATATGCCAAAATAAAGTGTGTATTCCTCTCTTTTTCTTTTTAGTTAAAAATTAGTTAAATCCTCCAATTATACTTGGAATTTCTTTCACTTATGCTATTTATCCATTTACCTGGTTGGATGAAAATGGGTTTTTAGTTGTTTATAATAGCAAAGAAATTTCATTTGCTTTTGTTACTCATCCGTTAACTAGAGATATAAATGTTTTGGTTGATATAAAGCAAAAGCATGCTAATTCTTTACAGATTGAATTGTTTAGCATGAATATTTTTTATACAATAAAATCTGCTAAAGTACATGAAAAAATTAATTTGATCTCAGAA
>DF360291.1:31155-63886 GCA_000787875.1 Solanum virginianum | reverse complement strand
ATTGATGTTTTCTCATCTAATCAACCAAACCTGACCAAGGGGAGGTTGACTTGGGCAATGCATAACTGTTATTTCACACACCATAGTTGCCAACCATGAGCCGTGGTGAAATTCGACCTTTACTTTCACAAGAGGGCTGGAAGAACCTAAGGTACCATCGTGCATGTGATATCTCAATTAGGGTTATGTTATCTGGGGTATTAAATTAACGAATCATGAGGAACACAATTCCCAAGTTTTCCCTCAATTTGATTGTCTTCTTGCATTAGTAATGTAGTATTTTAATTGTTCTTTTACTTTGAAATTACAAAAACCCCCCATTCTAGATAACATAGTGATTGATGCTTGAAATAGTTGTTAGTGGATCAATATAGTCAAGCCCCATATTCCCTGTGAATTCAACCCTAACCCTTGGTTAGGTTTATACTTGACTGCGACCGATTTACTATTGGAGCGTGAACACTCCCAAGACTAAAACATGCTCAACTCATCAATCAACTCAATCCTCAATACTTAATCAACCAACTCAAATCTCAATGCTCAGGTTAACTTAGTTTCTCAGCAACTCAATCAATCAATGTAAGAATATTAAAGTCGACTCAAACTCAAATAGTCATTTAGACTCACTCAATTTACTTATTAGGTAGTGCAAGCAAGATAATCATATATATATATATATATAGGACTCAATATAACATACTTCTCATGCTCTATCATACTCAAATTACTCAACTCTAAATGCTCAATTTAATCAACTCAAATACTCAATTATATGCATAGGAGTTCATAATATCATGTGATTTAGGGTTCATGCTATCAAGTATGAAATACATATGTAAATCTCCTATCAATACTCATGTAATATAGCAATTATCTTATGTAATATAATAAGACCACATGATGAAAGTAAGGGGCATGTGAAAAAAGGAATTTCACACTTTTGTAAGCCTTACATACTTGGGGGTAGGTAGAACAATCAAGCTTCAATCAACCCTTGCTCTTGAATTGAAAACCCTAGCTCTTTTTTACCTTCCAATGCTCTCAAGAATTTCACCAATGTGAAGAATGATAAATGAATACACCAAGGGTTGGTTTCAAGACCTTATTCAAGACTAAAAACATCTAGCATTTTAATTAAGAGGAACCAGAATCAACAAAAATACCCCTTTTAAAAACTGCCTATTGGGTCTATGAGACCCCATCTATGAGCCATAGAGCCTTTTATGAGTCATAGACTTCCTCTCGTAGACTAGAAGTCCAAAAATCTAAGTTATTGGAAATCAATACGAAATCTTATTCTACAAGTCGCAGACCACCTTTATCACGAAACCCCCTCTCTACGAGTTGTAAAGGGTTCTATGATTCATAAACTCCTCTTGTAAACTGAGGGGTCCAGAAAGTTGAATTACTGGAATTCTCTATGAACACCTATTTTACGATCGTAAATCCCTCTACAAGTCATAAAGGCTCTCGTAAACCTCCTTCTATGTCTTTTGCTCAGTCTTTCCTCAACATCATCCTACATATTTACACCAAATCAGGTAGAAAGAATTGGGGGTATTACAATGATGTGATGTCCTGAATCTATACTTTGGATATAACCGGTACTCAAATATTATTGCTGATCCCCAAGTGACTTTTGCCCTGGAAGACTCACTCAATTGAAGGCTTTAACATGCATCCAGAAGCTTTATAAGGTGAACCCTTTAAACACTTAATAAAATTCAATTAATCTCGATCATATTTTATATAAAGTTTGAAAATATCTCTTGATTTAAATAGTAATAATGCTTACAATATCTAAATGAATAGACTGAACTGACTTACTAACTCTATCCATAAAAACCTCTACTATATTGGAGATAGGTGTTGCAACAATACCCCCGACTACCTAACTATAAAAACAATTAAACTAGATAAACTAACTAGAACTGTCTAAAAGAGAAGAGGTCTTACTAACTATTGTTGGAAGTTGTCTTACAGAATGTCTGCTATTAGCCTGAATCTGCATCATAAAATGATGTAATTCCAAAGGACATTAGTATGTGAAATGTATGATATGTAAAATGGCCAAACAAGGAACTTAGGAAAGGATGCTCAACTAAAAGACTAATTTGAGAAAATAACTCAGTAACATAAACAATACAATATAAGTAAAACATCTAGTTCAATGCATAAATAAATGTAACTTAATACACATATGAAAATAATATATTTTGGATTAGTAAGCTTCTCTAACTGGCAACCACCACTATGAGCCTCGTGATGATATAACGTCTTGCCCATATTGCTAGAGCCATCCAATACCTTACCAGGGTAAAAGACGAAATTTGACCTATGAATCCATCTAACTGAGCCATCTTAGTAGCATATAAAGAGTTATACAATTCTATCCTATATTGACTATGTAGTTTATGGAATTGGGGTTATCTGAACGGTTACCCATATCGATGCTCAATGCTATTCCCAAAAATCATTTACTGTACTCAATCAATGTTTAAAAATATTTCTTTTCTGGGTTTGAGGTAATTGCTCAGACTAGTCTCTTAAAAAGAGAAATATGCTTTTGGATAAATGACATATTTAGAACTCAAAGTTTCTCTTCAAAATGTAACAGTTGGAATACTTAGTTCCTATACTCTTCTTTAATTGACTGAACTTCTCTCTTAAAAACTTGTTAAATCTCTTCAATGGATTTACTTCTCAACTCAATAGGATACAAAATATATAAAAGTATTTCTAAACCTCAAGTGCAAAATAAGTTTAATGGAGTTACCACAAATTCAAAATGCCCATTGATGATACCAAAGTAATAATGCATACGAGAAGAGTTACTATATAATCTAAACTACAGAGGTTCCCATAAAAATGAGGATTGGATATGAACAAGAGAGTACTTGTAACAAACTTTCTTTACAATGACATTTAACTATTATTTTCTTTGATCTGTTTATTAGTTAGTCTACCAACATTCTTTCTGTTATCCCTGGAACAACGAGTGTCGAAAATTAGCTAGCTTAATGTGAGTTCTTAGACTTCTTTGCAGAAATATTTGCCAAAGGAAAGCAAATTTTCCCTTTGCTCATGCAGAAAACTCAACAACAGTACCATTGTTAGCAACCATCTGCTCCTCAGGTTTTGTTGCTGGTACAGCTGGTGAAGATAGTGGAAGTGTGAAAAGATATGCAGTAAGCATCTGGATTATCTGGCTAAAACTTAGTCACATATTAGGGTCTTCCACCTAACATGATTGTATGATAAATGCAAATCAAGAGAAATATCATCTGGAAGACTAGATCTCTCTTGCTGCATTTCCAGTTCATAAACCAATTTAATACATAAAGCAACAGGAAGACCACGTGTTAACTCAGAAGAACTCCATTAAATGATCAGTAGTATCTCACTGATGATTATGAGATACTATTTTAAACTTATTTTGCACTTGAAGTAAGCAACATGAAGACCACCTGTTACCCGATGTTGTTATTACAGGTATGCTAAAGGTTTATGATTATGACATGTATGCTTTATTGGATCCGGGTGCCACTCTATCTTTCATTACCCCATTTGTTTCTAATAGGCTTGATCTGTGTTATGAATTACTATGTGAACCTTTTGAGGTGTCTACCCCCATTGGTGAGTCTATTGTTGCTAGAAGAGTCTGCAGGGGTTTTCTTATGTTCATGGAACTTGATATTGGTAGATTTTAATATTATTCTTAGGATGGATTAGTTATATGCATATCATGCTTTCCTTGATTTTAGAACCCGCAAATTTAGGTTTTAATTTCCTAATGAACCCGTTATTGAGTGGGAAGATCATGATTCGATGGTTAAGAGTAGGTACATCTCTTATCTTAAGGGTGGGGAGTTGATTACTGAGGGTTGCATTTATCATCTTGTAAGGGTTAGGGATATCAAGTCTAAAGTTCCTCCTATTAAGTCAATTTTGGTGGTCAATGGGTTTCTTGATTTTTTTATTAACTCCCCAGTATTTCTCCCGAAAAGGAAATTGATTTTTGTATAGACCTCCTCCCCAATACAAAATTCATTTTCATTCCTTCCTACCGTATGGCCCCAGCAAGATTGAAAGAATTAAAGGATCAAGTGAAGGACTTATTTGGAGAAGAGTTTTATAAGGCCTAGAAAGTCACCTTGGGGTGCACCAGTGTTATTTTCGAGGAATAAGGATGGCTTACTTAGAATTTTCTTCGATTACTAACAACTCAATAAGGTCACCAAAAAGAATAAGTATCTCCTACCAAGAATAGATTTACCTATTTGACAAATTGCAAGGAGCTAGTCATTTTTCTAAGATTGATCTTTGATCCGGATACTATTCAATGAAGGTAAAGGAATATGATATTCCTAAAATGGCTTTTCGGATAAGGAATGGACATTTTGAATTTATGGTGATATATTTTGGCCTAAATAATGCACTGGCAATATTTATAGATCTCATAAATTGGGTCTTTAAACCTTACCCTGATATGTTTATTATGGTATTCGTTGATTCCATCTTGTTTATTTCTAGAGTGAGGAAGAGCATGTGAAATATTTGAGGGTAGTGTTGCAAATTTTGAAGAAGAGAAAGTTGTTTGCCCAAGTTTAATAAATGTGTGTTCTGGTTGAAAGAAGTAGCATTCTTAGGCATGTGGTGTTGGGTGAAGCGATTAAAATGGATCCTAAAAAGATGGAAGTGATGAAATACTGTCTTATGCCCTTGACTCTGATGGATATTAGAAGTTTCTTGGACTTAGCGGGGTACTAAGGGAGATTTGTTGAGGGTATTTCCTCAATAGCTTCTACCTTGATAAAGTTGATACAAAAGAAGGCAAAATTCATTTGGATTGACAAATAGGAAAAAAGCTTCCAAACTTTAAAGGACAAGCTTACATCCACTCCTACTTTGAACTTATCGGAAAGTTTAGAAGGGTTTGTTGTATATTGTGATGCTTCAAGAATTGGCTAGGGGTATGTGTTGATTCAATGACGAGGTCATTGCCTATGCTTCGAAGAAACTAAAGTGCACGAGCGTAATTATCCTACTCATGACCTTTAGCTAGTAGTCATGCTATTTGCTTTGAAAATATGGTGTTATTATTTGTATAGGGTTCATGTAGGTATTTTCACCAACTACAAGAGCCTTTAACATGTATTCACCTAAAGAGATCTCAATTTGAGGCAAAGAAGGTGGTTGGAACTCCTTAAAGATTATGACATGAGTGTACGCTATCACCCGGGCAAGGCTAATGCTATAGCCGATGCTCTAGGTAAGGTCTCCATGGCGAGTATGTTGGTGATTGTCATAAGAAATTAATAAAGAAAGTCCATAGGTTGGCTAAATTGGGGTTAGGTTAAACGAAGCCAAAAATGGAGGTATCATGGTTAAAGATAATTCCAAATCTTCTTTAATTGAAGAGGTCAAATCCAAGAAAGACCTTGACCCCACTTTGGTGGAATAAAGGCATTGGTAAAAGAGTGCATGATAGAGGATTTCTCCCCAGGGGAGATGCTGCCCTTAGGCACCAAGGTAGGTTGTGTGTACCAAATGTTGATTGGTTGAGGGACTTGATTTCAAAAGAGGCACATAATTCATCCTATTCTATTCACGCGGATTCTACAAAAATGAATAGGGATTTGAGGGAACTATATTAGTTGGGTGGTATGAAGAGGGACATTGCAAAGTTTCTAATCGAATGACACAATTGCCAACAAATCAAATCCAAACATCAAAGGTCGGGTGGCCTAGCCCAAGATATTATGTTTCCAACTTGGAAGTGGGAAGAGATCAACATGGATTTTATGATTGGTTTTCCTAAGACCAAAATGCATTTTGATTCCATATGGATTATTGTTGATAGAATGACAAAGTTGACTCACTTCTTACCGGTTAAAACAACCTATGGCACCAAAGATTATGCTAGGTTGTACATCCATGAGTTGGTTAGATTGCATGGGGTTCCATTGACTATCATTTCGGATCATGGTGCTCAATTTACCTCTTATTTTTAGAGATCTTTCCAAAGAGTCTTTGGTACTAGAGTCAAGCTTAGCATGACCTTTCACCCACAAATGGATGGTCAAGCCAAAAGGACCGTTAACCTCTTGGGGATATGCTTAGGGCTTGTGTGTTAGAGTTTAAGAGTAGTTGGGATGAGCATTTTTCGGTCATTGAGTTTGCTTACAACAATAGCTATATATCACTCTAGCATCGGAATGCCACCATTTGAGGCCTTATATGGGAGGTGTTGTAGATCCCCGGTTAGGTGGTTTGAAGTGGGATAAATGGCTTTATTAGGTCCGAATTTGGTTATGAAAGTTTTGGAGAAAGTGAGGTTGATAAGGGAGAGATTAAAGACGGCTCAAAGTAAGTCCTACTCCGATGTAAAGAGAAAGGACTTTGAGTTTTGTGTTAGTGATTGGGTGTATTTGATAGTCTCATATATGAAGGGTGTAGTTTGGTTTGGTAAGAAGGGAAAGTTGAGCCCTATGTATATAGGGCCTTATAGAATCTTGAGACAAATTGGCTAGATTACTTATGATTTGGAGTTTCTTATAGAGATGAGCGTAGTTCATTTGGTCTTTTATATGTCCATGTTGAGGAAATATGTAGGTGATCCAAACTCAATTGTGCCTTTGGAGGATGTTTGGGTTGAGAATTTGGCATATGAAGAAGTTTTAGTTGATATATTTGATAGGCAAGTGAAAAGATTGAGGAACAAAGATGTAACATCAGCCAAAGTCCTTTGGAGGAATTAATAAGTCGAAAGCGCCACTTGGAAAGCCAAAGCGAACATGAAAAATAAATATCCTTATCTTTTCCACTCTACTCAAGCCTAAGGTAATAAGTTAATCTTATCTATGATCTCAAGTCATGTATTTCAGCCCTTTATATCATTTTTCATGCATACATACTCATGCTAACACGTTTTGATGGTATTTGGTGCATGAGTTTGAAATTTTATGACAATAATGTTTAAGTTGCATTGATGCATTCATATTGAGCTGAAACTTTATTTAACCACTCTTCTCAAGAATATTTTCATCACATTTGGGGATGAATGTTCCAAAGGGGGAGATATTGTAACACCATCTATCCCATGCAGCTCGAAATATCCTTATGGCGTATTTCTTGAATATCATAATGTTTGTACATATTTCGGCAATTCCAAGTTAGTATTCGATTTCAGGAGGCAAAATTCTACAGGAAAAGGGTCTCCCTCAAATTTTAGGTCGATCGTATCAAAAAATAACTTTTCGATTGATTTTGCCTTAACTAGAAAAGTATATGACCTCTTTGCGTCGCAGAGAGGGTTCTACATAGTACAAAAGTGGCCTAAATTCATTCCTAGGCCAAAATAGGGGGAAATTAAACTTCATAAAAAAATGACCTTAGCGGGAGTAAGTCCGCGTCATGGAGATGTTTCAGCCAAGAACAAATTTTATCGAACTTTTTCTAATTAAGTAAGGGCAATTGAGACATAACCCAACACATTTATAGACGATATCCTTCGAATGTTCAGCAATTTTACCCCTAAATATTTCATAAACTCTCCCAAATTCCTCCCAAAATCCCTCAATCAAAGTCATAATTCCAAGGATTTCAAGTTCCTCCACTCTCAATATGTTTCCTTAAGTCTTCTTCATCAAATTTCAAGGCTTCAAGGTATATAGGTCTTTCATCCATGGGTTCTTCCACCCATGGAGTCCCAAAACCCCTTTTAACTAAATACCTTGATTTCACCATTTGTTTCTTCATGGGTATCTCCTACTGCTACTTCAATGCATGATTTATGTTGGAAATTGTTACTTATTGGTTTAGTAAAGCATGATCTCCTATCAAAGATTAATACTATGATTCATTACATGACAACAAAGCTATACATGTTATGGTTCTTGAAAAGCTATGAAAGATTATAGATTTTGAAATGAATTTCATGATGTCCTAATTGGAGGTTTGACTATGATGATGGTGGGTTGATTTGAATGGTTTCTAAATGATAATGTTTTACTTCATTTATGTCCTATACTTTTGTATTTCATATTTTTAAGTTTCTATGCATAGACCCACCATGTTTGACTAAGTTTACATGATAAAGTCTCATATAGTCATATGTTGATAATATGTTTTATGGCAAGTTATGCAAGACAAGTATGTTTATAATGATTTAAGGGCTTCCAAGTACGATATGAACTCCTTAAAAGTTCCATGAATGATAAGCAAGATTTTTAGCCCTAGTGTGAAATGTTACACTCTCTTGTGAATGAAAAATGCTCATATGAAGGGGATAAGAATGTGAATGAGCTACTCTTACTATACTAAAATATTTTTACAAGGAATTCAAGTTATGATTCTACTCATTCCTATGTTATGTATTCTGTGGGACTAGGCTTAGCACTGAATGTGATTTAGAGTGGGGAGGGACTATTCCTAAGAGTCCTTACATAAGGCTTTACTTCTAATAACTATGTGTCACCATAGGTTTGTATTATTTTTTCCTAAATAGTCTTGTAATAGTAGATCTAACTAGGTCAAATCACCTACCAAAAAAACCATTCCGTAAAGTAAGGATATCATGTACATCTATCAAAAAGATTATGTCGTAAGGTAAGGGTATCATATAAACTAATCAAAAAGGCTATGTCATAAAGTAAGGGTATGGTTTACCTTGGCAAGTAGACCACTCCTTTTCCAGTGTGGAGAAACCATTGGGATTTCATGTAGTAGCTTGTATAGTCTTATATATCGGTTACGGTCTCCTCCCATATATGTATGCTATGTTATGAGAATTTGACTATGTTACATGCATGTTTTGACTAAAACATTGATTCTTCATGTCATATTGATCTTATATCTATTGTATATGATTATGCATCTTATCTATTTATAACTTATGTTCTCTTGTTGCATTGCATCCCACAAGCTTAGTACATTCCAAGTACTAACACATACTTTTTGCCTACATGATCTAACTATGTAGCGATCGAAACTCCTATTCATCCACCTCCAGATGGTTAGTTGGTTTGCTTGAAGGCTTACTTGTGGTGAGTCCTCAATTCCAAGGATAACAACCAGTTTCTATCATGCTTATGTCAAGACTTATTTACTTTTTGGGGGTGAACTCGAGATATGTCTTGGCCCATGTTCCGCTCATGTTTAGAGGTATTGTTGGATAATATGACGAGCTTGACTTTATGAAGCTTATATATCTATGGAGATTTCCTTTAGTCCCTATCACTTGTATGTATTTGTTGGGTGTTGATGGCATGTGATGATATTCCTAAGTCCCTACTTCTCTATGGCTTGAGTCCCATTATCCCTCCCTTTAGTCTTTTATTGTGATTGAATGATGGAAATTCCTTTACCTTTTTTCCCATAGCTTGAGTCCAAAGTCCCGAATCCCCCTCATTTGAATTACTTGATGCTTGGTTTACGTTTTCACGACCTAGGATGTGCTTATGTATATATGCTACTATCATGAGCCAAACTTAGGTTCTAGAAGTGACATGGCGAATGGGAACCTGAGAGTCCCCAAACAAGCATCAAAGTATCCACATTCACATAATTGGTTCGGAAGCGCATAATGAAGTAGTAAATGCATAGTTCTAAGGGACGAGAAAGTATGACTCACGCTATGGAATGTCATAGGGATAGGAATTTGCATGGATTCACATAGCACATAACACATAGTAACTAAGAGGCAGGTAAGTGTGACTCATGCTTTGGGGATAGAATAAGACTTAGGACTTTTCTCAATTTCTCATCTCATCATATCATCAACATTTGATAGATAGCCATAATCATAGTATCCATAAACAAATTGCTACATAGCACAAATTCGTACAAGAGTCTATATGTTGTCCAACAATACCTCTAAGTCATAGAATAGGATGGAGGCCAAGACATATCCCCCGCTCACTCTCATAGTAAATAAAACATAAGTGGAAGCAACATAATAGGTAGATGGAAGGTGGCTTATCCTTTGATGATAGGACTCACCATAACAACTTTCACAATCCGAGCTAAGCATCAAGAGGTGGATGAAGATAGTCTCCGGTACATACATGGTTAGATCATATAAGCAAAGAGTATGCATTAGTACATATGAATGTATTAAGTATGCAGGCATGCAATGCATATGAATTCATTAAGCCTACATTCAATGTTAGATGACAAGGATACATATATAGAAAGAAATATATAAGCAAGGAAGAGTAATATATCAATATGCCATGAAATTCATGATGGATGCAATGACATAATACTTCAACATAGAGGGGATATGACCTCAACTAGCATGTAAGACCATATGCATTATTACATGGAATCCCGATGTTACCCCTATACTAAAGAAAAGGAGGAGTCACTTGCCAAGGTGAACATCCATAATGCCTTAGTGAATCCACTAAAGCTACATAACTGATCAAGCCTCTATTAACAAGTCATCCATCTAAGAAATCAAGCCAGGTCTAATGGGTGATCCCTTTGAGGAGTCAACCTCACCTAACGAGTGACCTTTCTATGGATTCAACCGATATAATAGGTGATCTTTAACCTATGGTAACACGTAGTTATGGGATAACGAGATTCACCACTAATGGGTCATGTCTCAACTAAGGGTATGAGACTCAATCTCAAGGTCCTCTCGATGCTAAGTCATTATCCCATGAGAACACATATACATATACATGTTTGAAATAGGAGCATAAGTCTTCTCACATCATAATCATGCATACTTGGGCTTAAAAGCCAAAACATACTTCATAATCATGTATACTTGGGCTAAAAAGCCAAATTATACTTCATTTCATACTTTCATGCATAGGAATAGCTTATTCATACTTGGACATGGTGGTGTAAGCACACCCATAATTGCTCAAAGAGCCATATCAAAGACATCATGAGATCACTTGTCATGTCATAACCATACTTCCATCAAAAATCATATTTATCAACATAATCGGGTCTTAACCCACTTCATAAACTTCATGAAAGTCAATGCTCATGTATGTATATATCATGAATGATGAGAGGATAGCATGGACAATAGATATTTATACTTAAATCAACAATATAATATGAAATCCAAGTAAATCCATGAAGAAATTCATACTTAAATCATACTTAAGCAACATTTAAAGGGGACGACGCATATTTGAATCCTCATAATATCCATGCAATTCATCATAATAGGGCTTAAATCACTTTTAAAACATCAATTAAACATAGCTCATATCTCAATTGAATCAAATAAATAATAATTTAAAAGACCCATATTCAAAGTAAGCTTAATTTCATATATCAAGGAGTAAAAAGAGTTTGGGTCTTCATGGTTGAAAGGACTATAAATCAATCCACATACCTTACTTAGGAAGATGAACTTGAAAAGAATCTAGCTTAAAGTTGAAACCCCAATTGAATCTTAGCTTGATTCTTGAAATGAGACTTGGAGACCATTTTGAGAGTTTGATTCTAGAAACTAAGTTCTGGTTATGGGTTTTGAGATGAGGGTTCCCAGGAAACAGCCTTTCTACTTCTATGAGGTAGTGGTAAGGTCTGCGTACATTCTACCCTCCTCAGACCCCACTTGTGGGATTTCACTGGGTATGTTGTTGTTGTTTGATTCTAGGAACTAAATAGGGGTTGTTTAGGAGTGGGGGGGGGGATACTGGTCTTCAAAAGCTTTGGGGATAGGCCAAAATATATATAAAAAAACCACAATAAAACCAACATTAGAATTCTATCTAGAACTTACCATAAGTGGTTTCACGGGTCATGAAACTTTTCATGGTTCGTGAAAGCGCACTGTCCCAACTCGGACAGGTTCTACAAAAAATATGCATAACTTCTTACTCTGAACTTAGAATTGGGTGAAATTAGATGCATTAGAAAGATAATTCAACGATCTTTAATTAGGTAGGTTGTAGGCCACCTGATTATTTTTGTGCTAATATATATGACCATTTAAAGTTGACCCTTCTATCAGTTCATGTGAAAAGCTTAACCAATGGAATTTCTTTGAACTTGACTTGATGAAGGAGACCTATGATGACCCTAAACTATATAAATAATCACGAATTAGAGGTTTGAAAGTTAATTCAGCTTGAGCTTAAAGGTTCTATAGTAATCCTCTAATTAGAGCTTCAAAAGAAGATTCGAAAATTATTTGAGCGAGTGAATATGAAGCAAAGTATTAGAATAAGAATGAATAGTAATGCAGGAGCGTAAGCTGATTTAGGGTTTAGGATTGATAAGAAAGTCATAATGAAATAAGTTTTTAAAAGTTGCCAGCGGTCTCGTCAAAGAGCCACACGGCTTATGTGAAGCCACACAAGTCATACACAAACATTCCCCCATGTGTCACACAACTCCGAAAACTCTATTTTAATGCACTAAAAAGTCTCACAAAATATGAGTCCTTAGAGCTACGAGGCTTGTTTTGGGTACCTTCGGGTTCCACATTTGTCATGTCTCACCTAGGCCCTAAGCTTGGGTCGTGGCACTTTCTTTTAAATTTTCAGTTGCATTAGAGGCTTGTACATGTGACATCAATCTTGGGATGATTGTAGAATCATATCTCTTTCCTGTGATGTTTATCCTTATACAGACTACTACTTTCATTTTGGCTTTCGCATTATTGTATTATACCCTTATTCAGGGTTATTTATCTTGGTATGTTAAGGCAAGTGCCATCACACCTGATTTTTGGTTGGTACACAAGTACTGTTCTATTTTGAAATTGATACTCATGTTTGACTAGACTATGTTTGAAATGGTATTCTACCATTATGTACTTGTGTTTTCTATTTGTTCAGCTTGAGAATCATTTTATTGAATAATAGTATTACTTTTATACTTTATTTTATACTTTCATGCATAGGAATAGCTCATTCATACTTGGACATGGTGGTGTAAAAACACCCATAATTGCTCAAAGAGTCATATCATAGACATTATGTGATCACTTGTCATAAAAACATCAATGAAATATAGCTCATATCTCAATTGAATCAAATAAATAATAACTTAAATGACTCATATTCAAAGTAAGCTTAATTTCATATATCAAGGAGTAAAAAGAGTTTGGATCTTCATGGTTGAAAGGACCATGAATCAATCCCATATACCTTACTTAGAAAGATGAATTTGAGAAGAATTTAGCTCGAAGTTGAAACCCTAATTGAATCCTATCTTGAATCTTGAAATGAGACTTGGAGAGCATTTTGAGAGTTTGATTCTAAAAACTAAGTGTTAGTCTTGAATGAGGTGTTATGAAATAGATAGGGGTTGTTTAGGAGTTTAAGGGAGGGGCGAGGGGAGGGCATAAAGGTCTTAAAAAGCTTTGCGGGTGGGGCAAAATATATATATATATATAACCCTTTATAAAATGAACCTTAGAATTCTATCTGGAACTTACCATGAGTGGCTTCACGAATTATGAAGCTTTTCACGGTTTGTGAAAGCGCATTGTCCCAGTCCAGACAGGTTCTTTCTATCCGAAACTTACCATGAGTGGCTTCACGGATCGTGAAGCTTTTCACGGTTCGTGAAAGTGCACTGTCCTAGTCCAGACAGGTTCTACAAAAAAAGGCATACCTTCTTACTCCGAACTTAAAATTGGGTGAAATCAGATGCATTAGAAAGATAATTCAAAGAGCTTCAATCTAGTTGGTTGTAGGCCACCCAGTTATTTTTGTGCTAATAGAAAGGTTGACCGTTCTATCGGTTCATGTGAAAAGCTTAACCAATGGAATTTCTTTGAACTTGACTTGATGAATGAGACCTATGATGACCCTAAATAATATAAATAATCTCGAGTTTGAGTCTTGAAAGTTAATTCAGCTTGAGCTTGAAGGTTCCATAGGAATCCTCTGATTATGGCTTCAAAAGAAGATTTGAAAAGCGTTTCAGTGAGTGAATGAGAAGCTAAGTATTAGAATAAGAATGAATAATAATGCAGGAATATAAGCTGATTTAGGGGTTTAGTATAAATGAGAAAGTCCTAATGAAATGAGTTTTCAAAAGTTACCAACGGTCTCATTAAAGAGCCACACGGCTCATGTGAAGCCACACAAGTCATACACAAACATTTCCCCATGGGTCAGACACCTCCAAAAACTCAATTTTTATGCACCAAAAAGTCTCACAAAGTCCGAGTCCTTACAACTATGAGGCTTGTTTGGGGTACATTCGAGTTCCCCATTTGTTATGTCTCACCTATGCCCTAGGCTTGGATTATGACATTTTCTTTTAAATTTTCAATTGCAATAGAGGCTTGTACATATGACACCAGTCTTGGGATAATTGTAGAATCTTATCTCTTTCTTGTGATATTTATCCTTATATAACTGCTACTTCCATTTTGGTTTTTGCATTATTTTGTTATACCCTTATTCAGGGTTATCTATGTTGGTGGGTTAAGGCAAGTGCCATCACACCTAATTTTTGATCATGACACAAGTACTATTCTATTTTGATATTGATACTCTTGTTTGACTAGACTATGTTTGAAATGGTATTCTACAATTATGTACTTGTGGTTTCTATTTGTTCAGCTCGAGAATCATTTTATAGAATAACAATATTACTTTTAAACTATATAAAATTTTTATGATTAAGTTAATGATTGTACATGTAAAAAAATACTGTAACTTTTACCAAATATGAACTAATATTAAATTAGTTATTGTAGTTTATAAAGTGGGCTAAATATGACTTGGGCTGCTTATCATTTGAATTCCTTCTTGGGCCTAAATTGTTGTATGCATTGACGCAGGCTGGCAATAGTATAAACCTTATTAAAGACCTAAAAAGCCTATTATGGGGTGCCTATTGGGTCAAGCCTTGGTTCCTATAAATATATTTCTAGGTTACCTCTCATCTCCTTATTCAGCTGCTAGTTATGAGAGAAGCAATAAGAGGAAGACCAAGTTGAGTGTTCCACATGTCTGAAACACGCTTCCTCATTGATAAACAAGATGGTACCAGGTTCTATCTCTCCTCAACTGATTTCTTGTGCATTAGTTTATCTTCTCATATTATTTCTTGTTTAGTATACCAAATTGCATTTGTTGATACTTTATTTTTTCTTGGACACCTGTCAATTTCTTTTTGCAAAGCAAAAGGATAATGATTTTAATTCTTTCCTGTTGTTTGTTAGGGTTTCTTACGAAATTGCTGAATTTATTGCCATCCTTCTTCACTTTTAATTAATTTTATTCTTTCCTATAGATTCTTGTAGTTTTATTATTTTATTCATTTAGCTCCTATTATAATTAGGGATGCTTCTTCCAAGGACTCGTTTGCCTGCTTGTCTAGTCAAGCATGGGCTAATTCATAGATTTTTGGGATTTGATTACCAAGGAATAGAGACTTTACAAATAAAGCTCGAAGATTGGCATTCAAGAAAGTGCATAGAGCTAGCAAGGATTCTCAAGAAGAGGAGGATTAACAAAGCTTGTATCCAAGACCAAATGGTTAGGATCTATGGTGCGGGATGTGGATGGATATAATTAAATTTTGGTACTCTAGAGGTACCAAGAGTAGGAATCTTAGTATGGATATTGATCTACGAGAGCAAGTGGTTGAGGTTAAAAGTCACAACAACAAAATGATAGCAATTGTTGGTCATTGCACATTGTTAGTGTTAATACTCCTCAAGCGAGCCCAGATGAGAAGGACAAGAAGTGTTTTTACGAGGACTTGGATGAGGGTGAAAGCTGTTTTACAAACTCACAAGTTGTTTATAGGATTAGATTTCAATGGTCACATCGAGTTTACTCTGATAGAGTATAACGATGTGCATAAAGGTTTTGATTTCGGGGACAGAAACTCATAAAGAGTCTCACTTTTAAAAAAAAATAATTTTTTACCCTATCTTTATCGCAGCCCCCCTCCCACCCCCGAAATCAGCCCCCAGCGCTGTCCAATTCCCCACATCCTAATTAAAAAATTTATCTTTTTTATAAATTTATTTTTCATTTATCCCATCCAACCCCCCACCCAACCCACTCACAAAAAAAAATTAAAAGAGTTTGTTTTTACTTAAAAAATTTAGTTCCCGCCTCCCCCCCACCATATACCACCCACCCACCCACCAACCTACCCACAAAGAAAAAAATTAACAAATTTCAAATTTTTAAAAATTCAAATTTTTATACCCCACTCCTACCCCTGAAAATTTAAAAAGTTGCTATGACTTTTCCTTCTTAAAAGATATTTTGGGAAAATATTTTTGATTCATCAACCGAACAATAAAGAATATTTTTTTGCATACCAACCAAACATAAGAAAATAAGTGAGAATTCAACTTATTTCTCATGAAATATTTTTCGTAAAAATATTTTACTTCTTACCAATCACACACCGGGAGAATGAAGATGAAAAGAGTTATGGATGCCCGACCAAAGATCACATAGAGTAGCTTATCTATAGCCAATGCTCAAGAGATGGAGGATAAATTGTTCATTATAGGGACATAAGGAAGTGTAATGATGAAGATAGTATGTGAGATAAGTCTCCTAGTTGCATTAGGAAAGAATCTAAAGAGGTTTATAAATCAAGGTGGCATCAAGGGGTCCGGTGGTTGAATGGAGAAATCTAAGTGAAGGTGAAGGCTGAAAAAGTTTTGTTAGCAAAGTTAGTGGAAAGTAAGGATGAGGAGGAAAAGCAGACGAATAGGGAAAGGTACAAAGTAGCAAAGAAGGAAAGAATTATGATGGCTAACAAAAACAATTTTTGAATGCATGTATGTGGAATTAGAGAACAAAGGAAGGATAAGAACATATACAGGCTTTCCAAGGTGAGAAAAAAGAGGGCTCATGACCTAGATTAAGTAAAATGCATCAAGGATAAGGATGGAAAGATTTTGGTGAAAGAGACATTCATTTGGTGGGAGTGGCAATCATACTTTCACAAACTTTTAAACGAATAGGGGAAAATAACCATTATGTTGGGGAAGTTGGAGAACTCAGAAAGGCATTGTAATTTTGGGTGTATGTGTATTAAGGTTTAGGAGGTTTAGGGTGTTATCCATAAGATGTGTAAGGGAAGAGCGACCAGATCATATGAGATCCCAATGGAATTTTGGAAGAGTGTCGGTAGAGTAGGTTTGGAATGGCTTATAGGGTCTCTAAAGAATGAAGGTGGAGTACTATGATTTCCTTGTACAAGAATAAAGGTGATAATGAGAATTGCAATAATAATGGGGGTATCAATCTATTAAGCCACACTATAAAAGTTTGAAAAGCGTAATAGAGATGAGGGTGAAGAGAGATATGTCTATTTTGGTTAACTTGTTTGGATTCATGTCGGAGCATTCAAAGATAGAAGTCATTCATCTTGTAAGGAGACTAGTGAAACAATTGGGAGAGTAAAAAGAACTTTTGCATGGTGTTCATCTATTGGGAAAGGCTTATGACAAAATACATAGGAATGTTATATAGTGATACTAAGAGGCTAAAAGTGTACCTGTTGCATATATTAAGATGACCTAGGACATGCATGATGCCGGAGTCAAGACTTAGGTAAGGACTATGGGAGGTGGCTCATAGTAATTTTTAGTTGTGGTGGATTTGCATTAGGGATCAATTATTAGCCAATTTTTATTTTCCTTCATGATAAATTAATTGATGTAACATATCTGAGGTAAGATACCTTGGTGTATATAATTGGTGGATGACGTAGTCATGAATAACAAGACTTGAGGCAGAGTTACTGTTAAGTTGGATATTTGGAGATAAACCTTAAAGTCTAAAAGATTCAAGTTGAATAAAACAAATACAGAATATTCTAGATGCACGATTAGTGATGTAACACCCAAGGTTGGTGTAGGAGTGAGTCTTGATACCGTAATCGTTCAAAAAAGAGAAAGTTTCAAGTATCTTGGATCTATTACCAAAAAAAATGGAAACATTGATGATGATGTCATACATCATATAGGTGTAGAATGGATGAATTTGATGCTAACATCTAGAGACCTATGTGATCAGAAGGTGCCACAAAAACTCAAAGGAATATTTTACAGGATAGTAGTTACACCAGCCATGTTGTATGAAGTAAAGTGTTAGCTAGTCAAGAACTTCTACATTAAGTAAGTGAATGTTATGAAGATGAGGATGTTGAGATTAATGTGTGGACATACTAGAAGAGATCGGATTAAAAATAAAGATACCTGGGACAAAGTAGGAGTATCCAGATAGAGGATAAGATGCTAGAATCGCGATTAAGATAATTTGGGCATATATAGAGGAGATGCACGGTTGCTCAAATGTAGAGGTGTGAGAGGTTGGCTATATATGATTTTAGCTAATTAACAATATGTACCAGACTCATGTCTAACAACTCAGCCTAGTGTTTATCAATATACAAGGAGCTATTGTTAATGAATAATGGAAGAACCCAATAGTTTGAGTATGAAACTCATAAAACAAACAATAGTTTAGAGAGGTCTTGACTAATTTACTCTATTTTAAACATCCAAAGTTATTTCAAATTTTATTCTTAATTTCTAACTCAATCAAAATAAATATACAAAATTGAGAGGGGGAATACATGTATTGAACCCTCATGTAAGGATTATTATGTAATATGGTGATGATAGCCACATGTATTCATGTAAGGATTAAATATATGTATTTTCCTTTCCAGTTTTGTATTTTTACTTTGATTGAATTGGAGATCAAAAATAGGATGTGGAATAATTTTGCAATTTTGAAAAGGCGTAAAATGGTCAAAATCTATTTAAATTATTGTGTATTTTATTTGTTTCATATCCAAACTATTAAATATTCTCATTACTCCTTAATTATAGCTCCAAATATATAAAATAGAGCACAAGGCTTTTCAAATACAATATTAGTACAAACTATCTCTGCATACAAAACAAAAATAAGTCTAAAAGCAATAAGATGAAAAATCGGCAACTCCGAACACCAGGAGCTCACCAAGATCTCCAAAATCCCCAGCTAGCTCAGCACGAGAGAAAATCAACCACGGGGACTCACACCACAATCTGCAGAGGGCAGAAGTATAGTATGAGTACCAAAGGAATGGTACTCAGTAGGCATAGGTTAACTGAGCTCCACAGATAAAGCAAGTATATATAAATATCATGAAATAAGGCAAGTAATAGGATTACAATCGAACTAACATGCAATTAAATATACAAGGTGGCACAAAGAAGATGGGAAGCGTACCTGAGAGGATCGGGCTACTGTCTACTAGCATGAAAGATAGATTGCGAAATCAAATCGGTCATAACAATGAATAATAACAATAGAGTCTAGGTGAATCCAACAACCTAGGAACTAGTTCGAACCAACCCAGTCAAGCACATACTCAAACTCAAGGAGAATAATCACACCTACGATAACTATCAAGTCCCTACAAAATAAAACAATGCTGGCAGTACAAAAGTAAGCAAAAAAAAAAAGGAATCGACCATTGTCTTAGACCACAGCTGGTACAAGTAACAGATAAAACCTAAACTGCCATCCCAAACTACTAGTAGACCATGCAACAAACAATATACTAGGGATATGAATGCATGATACCTCTCCGATGTATATAACCAAGTTTGCACGACCTATCGTAGCCTAACTAGCAAGGTAGGACCCGTGGAGCCATCCATCCAATTGAGAAACTCATCAGCCAAGAGTCCTACGGGGGCTCGATAAAGTCGTACGCATTGCTTGGGTCCTTACTGGGTCTTATCATAATAATCATCTCTATCGATACTGAAGGAATAATAGTATCCAAATACAGTAAAGGGCGTTGATGCGCCAGCTAGTCAAAAACATAAAAGTTGGGGTCATCCAAGATGCCCCTCATAATTTGTGATACAAAGGAGTACGACCACGATGCCTTAAAGTATCAATCTAAGAACATGTGGTCTAGGTGGTATAGATCTCGATAAAAATTACTTAAACATCCGATAGATGTACAACTCATTAAACCATTCCAAAAAAATACCATATCTGTAGTACAAAAAACTATTTCACCACTCTCACTCCTATGCACAATGATAAGTCAATGTATAACCAAGATCATACCATAAAACCAGCATGCTTGAACAACCAATGCAATGGATGCCCCCCTCCCTCCAGTATCCAAACAAGTCACACAAGATCTAACAAACAAACCAAAAAAATTATAGAGGTGAGAGATGTAGGGACTAACCTAGGATCTAGCTGCTCCAAATTTAAGGTCTCGGGCCTAACAAAAGATATCAATACAATACTTATACAAAGACTATGGAAAAAATAAGCCACCAGCTAAGGTTACGACTATCGAGCCCCAAATGGCTAAAGGCAAGCTAGGAGGCAGATGGGAGTTATGTTGGGGGTGGTGCTGGGGGTGTCCGTAGTGGTCCCCTTGGCTATAGAGAGATAGAGGTATTTCGATGTTTCTCCACTGGGTCTGGTGCTACATCCCTATACCCACATCGGGGTCTACCTCTACTAGCCATAACCTATGATAGAGTGAAACAAGTAAGATTCCAAGAAACCAATAAGACACAAGATGCACGATCAGATTAAACATAGAGAAAATTTTCTAAATGACACCATGTAGCTTCTCGAGGATAGTCCACGGACATCTTCGCACCAATTCGTAGGCTAAAACATGATTTTTACCTTGAACGGAATACCTATATTTATTCTGACACCTCTATGATGTTTCCCTTGAAAATACTTTGAACTTAGGCTTTTGAATCACTAAATTTGGACTCCAAACGAGTGAAAAATCCTCTTTTGAAATTTATGCAAGTGTTGTATTCGGCCTTAGGAACTGATATATAAAGGCCAAGAAATTGATCTCTGCAATCGCAGTGAATGGTGTTCTGCTATTGCAGAGCATAGAGGGATGACTTCCATGATCGCAGGAGGTCCCTTCATGTTCGTGAAGGTCTAGTCAGCCGGACCATCACGATTGTGGATAGGGCTCCGCATTTAGGAAGGTCACAGGGACTTGACCTCTACGATTGTGGTCCCTGGTCTGCATTCACGAAGGTTATAGGGTCTCGACCTCCACAATCACGGCCCCTGGCCTGCTTTTGCAAAGGTGTGGGTCACTTATACCAGAAAAAAATTAAAATGCTCAGTTTCCAGTTCTGAAATTCTCGATGGGGTACTCAAAATTCATCCGGGACCTTGTACACGTAAACAAACTATGCTACTTTACAAAAATTAACATTCCCTTTCAAAGGCACAGTTGAAATTTCCATATGAGGTTGTTATGTCTAACTATGGGTCCTACTCCTTGGCCATTTTAGCCAATTTCTACTCAGGGGCTCAGAATGGGCCCGGATGCGTCGGGAGCCAAATGAAGGATGGTTCCACACCAAATTTGACATTTGAAAATTAAATACATTGTCAAAAATTTTATTCGAGCATATTTTCCAAGAATTTGACCAAAGTCAACTGTTGGTCAATTTTGAAGGCTAAAATGTAAAACATCAGTATAAACTCACACTGAAGGCCTTGATTCTCAAGTCGGCCATGCCTCTAGCTTAATTTGATCATTCCCGAACTGATAGAGCTGTCAAAATTTCATTCAAGGCTATTTACCCACGTTTTGTGCAAAAATTAATTTTTCAAGGTATAAGACCTTTCAAAACATGAAAAAAATGCATAACTCCCTAACAAACGACCAAGTGACCATGCTACTAGGACCAGCTAATCTTAAATAACCCGACGTCGCTATAGGAATGCTCTATCGATGAAAAATAACACGGTAAGGCAATGATGACCCAGAGGGTCATTACAAGAAAAGTGCTTATTTCCATAGATAAGAAGCTCTAAGGTACATAGTACCTGGCAGAGCTTTCTCATATACAACCATTGATAGTCAAAGTTCTTTTGTTTCCCCAATAAAAAGGTGTAGTGGTAAATCATTAACAAAGTTTCATAATAATCATTTTCATAAGCGCAATTGAACACCTCATTTTACCTGCCCTTTATTGGTAAGTAATACAGTTTCTCTATTTCCTAGAGATGTTGGAAACAGAGTTTATATTTGTGCTCATAAGGAACTCATAGTTCAGTATTGCAGATATTTCGGATTCACAAATTTACAAAGTTATAAATCAAATATTTTGCCATTTGTACTGTAAATAAATATTAGAAGAATGTCATTTGTTGAATTATTTTGTCACAAATGCCTACAGTGTAAATGGTTCAACGCTCGACTTACAACTTTGTTAATTTGTGAATCAGTAATGTCCTCAACAGTAAAGTATAAGTTCATAACTAATACACTGATATCAGCTCTAGTTCCAATACCTCCTGGCTATCTCGTAGTTGTATTCTTACCAAACATAGTATGGTAAAATGGGGTGCGCATCTATTGCGCTTTAGAATATGGTTATGAAGAATCTTATTTTATGGTTTGCCCCTAAATATTTTCACTGGAGTAGTATGAGATTTCTGACCATCAACTTTGTATATGAGGAAGCCCTTCCATGTGCCATGTCCTTATAACTTCTTCCCTCTGAAACTAAGCTCTTACTTCCTCGTAGCAGGAGCGAATCTTTTATAGGATTTTCATAGTTCTTGATTTTTTTGGTCATTTTATCAAGATTGAATGAGCACAATCTATTATTCAAATGACTCTCTTATCTAACATGTCATCAGATTTTTTTTTTGTCATCTTTGTTTTCTAACTTGTGTTTGTTTACTTTTTCTTCTTTCAGTTAAAACTTGTGCTAAAAACAGTTTTGGCAATGATTCTCAAAGGACTCTTTTTTAATATATACTAGTTTTGGGCCACGTGTGTTGCACATGTGTTTCAATATATAACATATGATATTGTAGGCAAATTTTCTGAGATAAAAATGATCTAATGTTTAAATGTCAAATTTTACTTTATATTGCCATACATAGTGCTTTGAACGAAGGATCATTTGGTTTGAATATAAATTATAGTGAGATAAGTTATGTTGCTATTAGTAATGATAAAATAAGTTACGCTGAGATTATTTCTTACTGAGTTTCTGGTTTATTGCATAAATTTTAAGAATACGTTGTTTGTTTAAAAAAATACATTAAAATACAAAAATACCCTCCAAACTGTTGTGCAGAAGGTTAATTGACATACTACCAAAATTGGCTGGGGCAAATCAGGTTGCTTTCATTAAAGGGAGATCAATAATACATAATATTCTCATGTGTCATGATCTACGAAGGCATTACAAAAGTAAGACCTCTCCAAGATGCTTAATGAAGATAGATATTAGGAAAGCCTATGATATGGTGCAATGGGAGTTTGTAAAAGAAATGTTGGAAGGCTATGGATTCCCCAGTAAAATGGTACAGTTGATAATGGCATGTGTAACAACCACTAGTTACTCAGTTAGAGTAAATGGGAAAGGATATATATGGATATTTTGAAGGAAAAAGAAGCTTGAGGCAAGGGGATTCTATCTCTCCTTTACTATTCGTCCTTGTAATGGAATACTTAACCAGAGTGTTGTGTCTAATGGGAAAACTACCAAATTTCAGATTCCATCCAATGTCCAAAATACAGGAATTGAATCATCTCATCTTTGCAGATCATTTGATGATATTCTGAAAAGAAGAAGAAGATTCTGTAAAAGGATTATGGAAGCATTGCAGCACTTTTCAAAGACCACTGGATTGGAGGCAAATAATAATAAATCTAGCCTACTAGTAGCAGGAGTAACAGAGAACATAAAGGAAAAATTGTGAAATTACAGGATTTGCAATAGGTTCGCTCCCTATCAAATATTTGGGTTTGCCCCTATCATCCAAAAAGTGGAATAAGTTAAGACCCTCCAATTAATGATGAAGATAACAGAAAGATAAGAAGTATTGCAACAAGACACCTCTGGGAAAGTGCAGGTTATAATATCTATATTAAGTGTAGATCATCAGTTTTTATACTACCTCAAAATGTGGTCAAGGAGGGGGACAAAAGATATAGGGATTTTCTATGGGGGAGTACACAGGAGCAAAGGAAAATATCACTAGTAGCATGGAAAAGAGTGTGTCAAACAAAAAAGAAGGGTGGCTTGAATATCAAAAGTTGCAGGATTTGGAATAAAGCTGTTGTTGGAAAACTAATATGGGTGCTCATAAATCAAAAAGAAGCTCTTTGAGTGAAATGGGTGCATGGTATTTATATGAGAAATGGGGATGATTTTTGGGGACCACTCCACCAAATGATAGCAGTTGGTACTGGAAGACACTGAACAAGCAGAAATTGAGTATGGTTAACTGGTATCAACAGGATTGATATACCTTAATACATGTCGGAAGATATTCAAAAACTCAGAGTTATTTGGCATTGATGAAAGAGGAACCTAGTTTTGAAAATGCTAATCGAGTATGGACAAAACTAATGTTACCTAAACAAAGGTTTGTGCTTTGGCTTGCAGCTTACTAGAGAGTTCTAACCAAAGGAAGAATGGAATACCAACTGATAATGTTGATTGTGTGTTGTGTGAATGGACAACTACACTAAGGAGGGAGATATCTAATTGGTGTGGTATCAAGCTGCCAGATTATGAGATAACAGAGGTCTTGAACTGGAAAAAGAGAAGACAACAAACAACAACAACAACATATCCAGTGAAATCCCACAAGTGGGGTATGGGAAGGGTAAAATATACGCAGATCTTACCACTACCTAAGTAGAGAGTTATTTCCTGGGAACCTTCGTCTAGAAGACATTGGAGCAAATTCAAAAAGGAAATGGTAGTTGCTATATATGAAGCTATGATATACTTTATTTGGCAGACCAGGAATTGAAAAATATTCAAAGCGCAACAAGTACAACGAAGCATCATCTTGAAACAAATCATGGACAATCAAAGAAAGAATTGAAATCTATCGAGGATATAAGAAGGCATAGACATATAATGCTTTTATACATAGGCTATGGAATTAGAAATGGAAGGTTGGATAGTAGGTTGTGATTTTTTTGCCTTAGTTGTACTAAAGTTTGGTTGTTGCTGGTAATAACATTTTACATTTTATTGACAAATGTATTTTCTTTGCTAGCTTTAGTTATTCAATATTCATTTTTTAAATAAATTATTCATCTTATTTAGCTTAAATATTTTTATACGTGCATTTTCATGATAATGTTGTATGCATTTAAAATAGAACTTTCTTATTTAATTTAAGAAAATAGAACTTCTATTTTTTTAAGCTAGTTAAAGTAAAAAAAGATTTATGAAAAATCAAAATATAAAAAACAAAAGAATTAATAATAAAAATTATATTATAATGTATAATTTTTTAATAAAAAAATATGAAGAAGTATCATAGAAATAAGAAGTGAAGGTTGTAAATGTTATTATAATTAGAATGCTAACAAAATTATGCTAATAAAAAAATTAGAATAAATAAAAATAAATTATATAAAAAATTATATTGAATCACATGATGAAGAAAAAATTGAGCATAAGAAGAAAATAAAATATAGAAAATATTAGAATTATAATTTAAAATAATAGAAATAATTAATTAATTAAAATAAAATAAAAAGACTTTTTTTAAAAAAATAAAAAGAATTTAAAACAATTTAGGTAATTAAATGGTGCAATTACATCTCTTCAATTATATCCCATTCTTTTTTTAAATAATCAAGTAAGTATTTAATATATCAAACTAATCAAAAAATATAATTACGCCAAATTTCATTTCAGTTACACGATGACTTTTCAGATAGGTTCCAAGTACAGTTTTTTTGTGATTCTGTGTCAATTATTCTAATGGCACCACTCCAATATTTTAATTACAACAAAAATTGTCTTAGTTGAAACATCTGGAATATTTCTGTTACGTCATGCTTTATGCATGCTTTGCTCATCTTGAATATTGTTTTTAAGAAAAAAATTTAATCTCAAATATAAACATTAAATTAATTAATTTATAACAAATTTAGTTATATTTTATTTATATATGAAATAATTAAAAATTATAAAAAAATATATAATGACTATACAATATAATTTATCAAAAAGTTTAAAAAGATAACAAAAAAATAATTAATAATTTTACCTATAAGAGGACTTTTCGTAATATACCATAATTAATGATTTTTACATATATAGTGCCAACAAAAAAAAAGAACATTCAAACTATTTTCGTCAAATTTCAATCGTAGTGATTAAAGAAGAAACTAAACCCATTCAAATCTTTAGGTTGTGTTTGGTACGGAGAAAAATATTTGTTGAAAAAATATTTTCTATTGTTTGATTAGTGAATGAAAATATTTTTTTTTAAAAAAGCCTTTTATTTTTAGTTAAAGAGTAAAAAATATTTTTAGAGAAATAGGTTCTGACATGAAAATATTTTCTGTGAAATATTTTTAAAAATAAATATTTAAATTCTTGTTTTGGAGGTGAGGGTGGGGTGGAGAAAAAAAAATTAATTTTTTTTTAAAAAATAATTTTTTAATTTTTTTGGTATGGGATTGGGGGGAGGCGGGGTGGCGGGGTAGAGTAAAAAATTATTTTTTTTTTTGTAAAACAAAAAAAAGAATGTATATGTATATGTATATATATATACAGAATTAAAATAATAAAAAAAACATTAGAGTAAACTGAGATTTCGATAAGTTCTTTAACTTCACATTTGAATTAGTTACTTTGAAATCCTTTCAATAATTTAAAATTCTTATTAAAAAATAATCTATTAGCTATACATGCACTTTCATTTTTTTTTTTAAATTAGACTTGTATATAATACTAAGAAGTAGGAGTAAATATTATCAGCATTTTAAATCATGCTAAAATCTAGAGAATTTGAATTGACAGAAAACAGCGGCGAACTTATTCGTCACTACTTATTTTATGCACCTAATTAATAAAGGAACAATATTTTCTCCAATATCCTAATAATCATATCATATACTAAATTTATAGTTGCTTTAGAATAAATTTTATCGTTCCTTTGTCTACATCTTATATTTAAATCACAGAAAAGAATCTTCAAATGCTATCACAGGTGAGGCAGTGAGAGTTCGAGTACAGATTCAATCGGACTTAATAACTTTCACTTAAATAATATATTTATATCTAAAAGTTTATTAGGTATATACAAATATTACATTTAGCATTCAATTATTAATACTCGAAATCACAGTTAAAAAATTCAAAACTCAATTAAAATTTATATATATATATATATATATGGAAAGCTAAACCTTTTGTTTTTTGTCAAACATTTAAAATATATTTTAAATTTTAAAATTTTAAAATTTTTATGATTGAACCTTCCTTTAATGTATCGAATTTGCCCGTTTTGATTTCTACGCCATTCCCTCCTTTTGTTTCAAAGAAGCATAAAGTACAAATTTTTCTTGAGATAGAAGGAAAGGTATTTTGTAAGAATTTGCCATAAAGTTTATAATTGAACAAGGCTAAGAAATGTGTGTTGGAGTGTTAGGTAATTGGATAAAGATGCCTTGCCGATTTACATGACTTCCTAATACATTTATCTACCACATGGGTTATTTAAAGAAAGAAAAAAGTCTACCATGTGACCACTGATTATAAATATTGTTTTAAAATGTTATTTACAATAATCATATTTTACATAATTGAAAAGGAATTAGCATTTTTTTCCCCAAAATAACCCTTATTTTGATAAATGAAATTTACGCATCAATTAAAGAGCTATATCCCACGAAGATAGAGATTTAATCTGCTTATATTTTATCCATTAATAAATCTATCATGTTGTTATTCTTTTTGACATAAAAATTTGTGAAATTCTATGAGACGAATTCAATTTCAGTTAGTATTCTTATTTCATCCTAAATTCTAGCTCATGCATATATAAGAATAATATATTTTTCTTAAAGAAAAATCTCAAATATACCATAAACTCTAGAATAATCATAAAGGTGATATCAAGATGTGGCTGAACTCTTTGTGATAATCAAATAATGATTCACAAAATATCATGGAGATCAAATATATCTCTATGAAATCCAAATAATCATAGTTTGAGAAATATGCTACTAACGGCGCTAAAATCACGAAAAAAATTTAAGAATCGAGAAAATAAATAAATTTGTACCCATATTATTTATTAATAAAAGTATATTTTTATAATATTTTATTTAAAATTATAATTTATTTTCTATTATTTTAAAATTTCTAGCAAACAATTGTTATTATTATTTATCAATATGTTATTTGATGTTATGTTGCTCGTACTCTTCAAAAGTATCAATGAATACGTGTTGGATTCATCAAAAATAATATATTTTTAAAGAATCCAATATGAATGCAATATTCCATGCAACTTAAATTTGATGTCACTGATGATAAAAATTCACATTGCGTAAATACAACTGAAAGTGGCAAATATTCTAAGGGAAAAGAAAAAATAGTGGGTACGTGGGTAGTTGTTAGTAAATTATTAATAATAAATTTATTATAAAGAAATGGTAGGTAAAATTTGGTAATTTGACCGGAGCCAAAAGTTGTGAAGACATCGCCAGCGAATAACCTCCATCGCACGAAACATATGATGGGCCTTTAATTTTTATTTTATTTATTTTATATTAATAATTTGGTATCTTATAATTATTGATAGGATTAATTTAACTTCTAATTGTAATAAATTTTAAAGTGATAAAAAATAATTTTCAATCACAAATAAAATATGAAAAAATATAATTTTATTGATAAATAATATTGGTATAAATTTGTTTCTTTCTCCTAAGATTTTCCTGTGATTCGAGCGTCATAAGTGATGTATTTCTCGAACTTAGGATGATTTTGACTTCCTGTAATCTTATTTTTATTCTTTTTATGAATATCCCAAAAATTCATAGAATATTTGAGATTTTCTTTAAGAAAGATAATATTTGATGTCTTCATGTTCTTTTTTTTAATACCAAAGAATATATGGGATATTCGAGATCTCTTTGAGAAAGACAATATTTAATATCTTCATGATCTCTTTGTGAACATTGCTAAAGTTCATGGGATATTTCAAATGCCTCTTTAATGCAATATAATGCCCTTCATATAGGTATAAGTTAGAATTTAGAATAGACTAGCTTCTAAGAAACCTAGCTGAAATCAAACACGTCTTGTAGATTCTCATAAAATTTTAACATCTATAAATATCCCCTACTTCAAGAATTGTCGGAGTGTAGACTTGATGAAATTCAAAGACGAGGAGCTTTAATTACACATTTTTTTCACCTTTGTGATTTTGTGGCTTTAGATTTGTAGATATAATTTGTGAGAGAAGAGATGAAGGGCAGATTTGGTCTCGCTGGGCGTGCTAATTTATTTACAATATATTTTAAAGTAGTGAAAAATAAATTGCAACCACAAATAAAATATAAAGAAACATATTTTTATTGAAAAATAATATAGGTACAAATATATTTCTACATTGATTCTTCTCTCCTAAGATTTCTCTATGAATCGAGAGTCGTTAGTGGTGTATCTCTCAAACATAAGATGATTCAGATTTGATTTTCATGAAATGATTTGTGTGAATCTTGTTTCAATATTTGATTATCAAAAAAAGTCTGGTACATTTTAATTATTTTTTTTTATGAATAACCACCAAAGGTTTATAGGATATTCGAGATTTCTTTGACAAACAGAATATTTGATATCTTCATGATCTTTGTAAATTTTCCTAGAGTTCATTAGATACTTGAGGTGCCTCTCTAAGAAAATAAATACATCATTTATATAAAAATAAACTAGGTCTAGAATAGAATAACCTCAAAATACCTAATTGGAATTGAACACATTTTGTAGGCTCATATAAAATTTCACTATCTATAATTAAGGCTCGTTGAAACAAAAGACACTCCTTGTCAAAAAATTTTAAATGTGATACTTTTTATTGAGTGTGGAAGGTTCTCAACACATTGCACCAATTTTCAAACTCAAAATGAAAAATACCGTCTGGCAATGACTTCTTCACAAATCACACTAGTCAACCAAAAGGGGATCATTGCCTCTTCTTAATTCTTGTTTTGGACTTTCATTTCAGAAATAGCATAATCATATCTTATTATATTGAGTTTATTTATGTGTTGTAATCTATAGATTGTTGTTGGTCAGTTGTTTTAGTGATTGGTTAGGAGCACTTGGAGCTTTCTTTTTCTTTAGCAAATTTATCATTAGACAAAGTGTCTAATAATCTATTTTAAAAAAATCGACAGAGATAAAAATAAGTACGCAGAATTAGGTCTTATCTTATCGATTCTATGATGTAACTAACCTTTACTAACTAAGGAACTAACGCATTCTTCTTGCAATCATACTCTTAAGCACAAATACAAAAGTTTTTGGACGTAATTTGCTATTCAAAGAAAGTTGTGAAACTTGCTCTCCTTTCACCAAATCGTTGTCGTTCTTTATTAACACCAGTAGCTTTTACACCTAAACGCACACACAAGTGTAGGGGTCATGCAAATAATAAAGTGGCTCTTTTTAGTAGCTAGATATTGATCCCACAGGGACTTGTCGATTAACTATTTAATTAAATTATAATAAATCTAACCGTTTATTTAATCGAAAATTTTTAAAGATGAACTTAAATTAATTAAACTAAAAATAAAATAACGACTGAACAAGTGACCAAGAAGAGAGAAGATTTTTACAATAATCAATGAATGAATCGATTTAGGATTATGGTTTAAATAATTATTATGTTTAGTATCAATTTCATCAACTTATTTTATTATCTAGTTGTTGATTCACAGAGTTAATGATATGGCCATGGTCTCCCGACCTCTAATCATCTACGCTTGTTGAACACCTAGCTACTCATTGTAACAATTCGATTTCTCAGGTCATGGTGGCACCTATCATAACCCACTGACAAGTAAGCCAACCCATAACCTAGAACGGCTAGTAATGGATTTAAGGGAACAAATTAAATAGGAACCAATTAGTTTAAGGATAAATACAGTAAGTAAGCGAAACAAACTAAAATGTATACAAGTCCATAATGATCCCTCCCAGAACCTTATAGCTGCTACAAAATCGATACAAGTCCTAAGAGTGGACCTATATATATATATATATATATATATATATAGAGAGAGAGAGAGAGAGAGAGAATAGACTAGTCTCAGAATAACAAAAGATAGAGCCATAAATACAGAAAGAGATAACAATGATCCAAAACGTCATGAGTTCACCCTCGTCTCTGGATCAGACTATTGGTAACTTGTGCTTAGATCTATATCATGAAAACAGATGTAGAGTGTAGTATGAGTATCAAGATAATAGGTACCAATAGGCATATGTAATACCCCATACTACTCTAGCTAAGATTAGCCCAAAGCAAGAGAAAATTTGAAAAATGTTCAGTGATGATGCAGACCTGGACAAAAAAATTTATCAATGAAAAAGCAAAAAATAAATTTTAAAATAATGGCGTCTGTGACAAGTTCACGTCACATACTTATTTTATCTTTAGTAAATTGAGGTTAGGATGCGGACTTGGGAGCACATTTTTTCCCAACGTTTATTTTAATAAAGGGCAATTTGGTCTTTTTTCACCTCTCTTAGACTTAAACTACAAAGCTTAGGGACCAAAACCCATCCCATATCAGCATATAAAGGGTTTTTTCCCCTCTTTTTAACACCTTAAAATTTTGAGAACAAGGATTGAAGAGAAGAGGAAAAGCTAGGGTTTAAGGATTTCAATACCTTCAATTATTTCTTAATAAATCTTCATTCGAGGTATGTAAGGCTAATCATAACATTATATTGAGTTCGTTCAAGCACTTCACATCTAAATTCATTCTAGATTGAGTATTATAAGTTAAATTTAGCCCTAATTGTCTTGAATTCTGAATTGCGTTCAATTCGTCATTCTTTGAGTTTTACTGAATTATACATTGACATTATTATTGATTTATATATTTTAATTCTTGAAATGATCATTCGTGGCTATTTTCTTTTGAACCCTAGTTGAATTGATGATCATCATTTTACTATGAAATATGTTAAATTGAGATTTGATGATTTCATGCAATGAGCAAAGTATTATTATTGACTTAATTTAAACATAATTTATTGAGTCTAAATAGGCATGATTTTTTTTTGAGTGTAAACTTTGGTATGAGAATAGAGTTTTAATGAGATGCGTTTGAATGATAAAAGTATATGATTGTTTTAATGAGATGCGTTTGAATGATAAAAGTACATGATTTCTAAATAAAAAATATGATGAGTTGAAGTAAGATTGAGTTTGGAAAGTCTATTGAGATATGATGAGATAACTTAAAACACTTTTATATAAACTAAGTAGATTGGAGTTTGAATTCACAATACTATTTTGAATGAGATTGGGTTGACTTTTAAGTATTATGATGGAGCGTAAGCATTCACTGAGTATAAGGGGATCATGTCCCTTGTCAGAACAACAACAAATAAAAATAACTAAAATAGTAAAAGCAACAAAGTAAAATGGGACAAGTTGTTTTACGTGAAAACATGCACCCTTGCTCAAGGGAGGAGAAAATCACGATCCATACTTACAAGATTTCAACTCAACTCCATTAATCTCAAGGGAGCAAAGCTTTGGACTACAAACTCTTGCAATCAAGGAACCTAACTCTAGGTCTCTTCCCGCTCACTGTGATAACTCAACCATAGGTACGAGCTAACTAAGTAGCTACTTCGCTACCCACAAAATCGACTAACTCTGGCCAACTTAGACTTCAACACTCACCATAACTAACTCTAGCAATGAAGAGCAAAATG
>DF360292.1:48259-63873 GCA_000787875.1 Solanum virginianum | reverse complement strand
AACTTGAGCATTCTCTAAGAAAGTTTTTTCTCTTCCTATTCTTTCCTACACCTAGAAACTAACTTTGCAAAGAAACTTCTAAGGATATTTGGGATCGATGAAGAAAAAATTATCAAGGTACCGCTAGAGTGAAGCGTGCACAACTTCAAGCCTCGAGAAGGGATTTGGAGACTTTGCAGATGAAGGAAGGAGAGTCTGTAATGAGCTACTCTACTAAAACAATGGAGATAAGTAACAGTGCACATATTCTGTGCACATACAACACTACTTGTAAAATAGGATTTTAGTTAATTTAGAGATTAGAATGTAAGTTATATTATTTAGTTAGGACTCTTCTGCTCCTATTTCGTAGGAGCTAACTTTGCACAATTTGTTTTGTTCTCTTTGTGTATAAACTCCATTGGAGTCTCATAAATAACATATACAATTTTTGATTCTACTTTTTCTGAACTTATAATAAGCAACTAAATGTGATTTCATGGTGAAAAGATGACAGATGTCACAATTGTGGAAAAGATTTGCGCTCCCTGACGTCGAAGTATGACTACGTCGTTTGCTCCATTGAGGAGTCAAAAGATATAGATGAGTTATCACTTGACGAATTGCAAAGTTTCGTACATGAGCAAAAGATGAATCGTAGTTCATCTTCCGAAGAGCAGGTTTTGAAGGCTTCTACTAATATTTGTTTCTCAAACTCTAGAGGAAGGGGTAGAGATAGAGGAGGAGGAAGAGGAGATCGAGGATATAGAGATTAAGTCAACAAGGACGGGAGTAGAAATTTCAGTGGCAATGATGACCACGGTAAAAATAGAGGAAAGAATTTTGACAAATCCAAAATAGAATGTCATCGATGTCATAAATTTGGCCATTATAAGTCTGAGTGCTATACTAGGTTGCCAAATGACAAGGATGAGAAGTCAAATTTTACTGAAGGTAAAGAAGTTGAGACATTGTTGATGGCAATCCAGGGAGAGAAGGAACCTGAACAAAACGTATACGGGCTACAGTAATCACATGTGTGGGAGTAAGTCTTTTGTTTCTTCTTTAAATAAAGACTTCCATTCAACAATTAATTTTGGTGATTCTTCCACTGTGAGTGCAATTGGAAAGTGTGATATTAAGATTAGAACCAAGAATGGTTTTGAAGAAACGATATCAAATGTGCTATATGTTCCTGCTTTGAAAAGCAATCTGCTAAGTGTTGATCAATTGCAAGAAAAAGGATATGTTATAACTATTAAGAAAGGTGCATGTTAGATTTATAATCCTACCGAAGGAGCTATAGTTGTTGTGAAAATGAGTTCAAACAGGTTGTTCCCTCTAATGATAGAGAGTATTCAATGTTGTTTGAAAGAAGTAACAGATCGGTAATGGCTATGGCATTTTAGATATGGTCACTTGGGTTTTGGTGGATTATGAACTCTCCAACAGAAAAAAATGGTGGTAGGTCTTCCAGAAATCATCACCCCTTCTTAAGTTTGTGAAAAATGTGTTGTTGGCAAACAACATTGTTCTCAATTTCCATAAGGGAAGTTGTGGAGAGCGAGTCAAATTTTGGAGATGGTGCATTCAGATATTTGTGACCCAATCAACCCTCTTTCTAATGGTGATAAAAGGTATTTCATTACCTTTATAGATGATGATTCCATTTTTTAAGACAAAAATTAGAGGCTTTTGGAGCATTTGAAAGCTTCAAGGGTCATGTAGAAAATGAATCAGAAAGGTCCATAAAGACTCTTCAGACTGATCGTGGGGGCGAGTATTGCCCAAAAGTCTTTGAAGATTTTTGTGAAACTAATGGAATTTGAAGAGAGCTCACTGCTCTAAAGACTCTTCGAACTGATCGTGGTGGCGAGTATTGCTCAAAAGTCTTTGAAGATTTTTGTGAATCTAATGGAATTCAAAGAGAGTACTGCTTCTTATACATCACAACAAAATGGTGTATCGGAGAGGAAGAATAGAACTATTCTCAATATGGTACGAAGCTTGGAGGCAGAGGAAAAATGGAACAGACTTTCTGGTCAGAAGCAATAAATTGGAGCATTCGTGAACTGAATAGAAGTCCAACAGTTACTGTTCAAAACATGGCTCCAGAGCAGGCACCCACTTTCGAATTTTCAGTTGCATTGCATATGCACATGTTCCAGACGAGAAGAGGAAGAAGCTTGATGACAAAAGTGAAAAGTGTATTTTTATCAGTGTTAGTGAAGCATCAAAGGCATATAAATTGCTTAATCCACTAACAAAAAAGATCGTAATCAGTAGAGATATTATTTTTGATGAAGAGAACACTTGGGACTGGAGTATGTAGCAGTATACACCAATTATATTTGAAAATGAAGTCGAGGAAGTAGTTGTAGCACCCCAAAATTTTTGAAACTTCTACTCAAGAAGCTGCTGAAACTTCACCATCAGTAGTAGCTGAAATTTCTGAAACTCCTACTCAAACGGCTGTTGAAACCTCATCATCAGTTTTGGAAGAAACTGATGCAGCAAATCAGCCTCTTTGTCGTGCTCGCAGAAGGCCCGCGTGGATCATGGATTATAAGGTAACAGGAATTGATGTTAATGAAGATGTTTCCCACTTTGCATGCATTGTTTGCAGATTGCGATCCCATAACTTTTGAGGATGCAATCAAAGAGGAGAAATGGTGGAAAACTATGGATGGTGAGCTTGATTTTATTGAAAGAAATGGCACCTCGGAGTTATTAGATCTTCCTATGGAGCACGAAACCATAGGTGTCAAGTGGGTCTATAAGACGAAACTCAAGGAAAATGGTGGAATAGATAAGTATAAGGCGCGGTTGGTGGCTGGAGGATACAAACAAGAGCATGGAGTGGACTACGCTCAAGTTTTTGTGCCAATTGCAAGGCATGACACCATAAGAATGATAGTTGTTGTAGCGGCACAAAATTTGTGCCATATCTTTCAGTTAGATGTCAAATCGGCTTTCCCACATGGATACATGGAGGAAGAGGTATTTATCGAGCAACCTTCTAATTATATTAAAATTGGATATGAGCATAAGATATACAAGTTGAAAAGGCTCTTTATGGACTAAAACAAGCTCTACGAGCTTGGTATAGTCGCATTGAGACTTACTCTCAAAAAGTTAGTTTCCTGAAATGTCCATATGAGCACTCTCTCTTTGTTAAATTTGAAGAATCTGGAAAAATGCTCATTGTGTGTTTATATGTTGATGATCTTATATTTACTGGGAATGATAGTGCCATGTTTTCTGATTGTTACAAAATCTGTATAACAATGTACATAGATAGTATAGGGATTTGATAAGTAATATAGCTGATTGTTAGGGATTTGAATATTTAGTTACCATAGTTAGCTTATTTAGTTACCTTAGTTAGCTTGTCCCTCCATGTATTTATATCATTGTTCTCTTTAAATAATAGACAAGTTATTCTCTCCATGTCTTATCAATAACACTGATTTTAAGAAGTCTATGATGGCTGAATTCGAGATGTTTGATCTTGGTAAGATGCATTATTTCCTTCGTTTATAAGTGGTGCAATTTGATGATGGTATCTTTGTTTCCCAAAAGAAATATGTACGAGAAATTTTAGACCGATTCAAGATGAAGAATTGCAATTCTGTCAATACTCCAGTTGAGTTTGGCCTAAAACTAAACAAAACTGGGAGCGGAAAGAAGATGGATAGCACATTTTACAAGCAAATTGTGGGTAGTTTGATGTACCTAACTGCTACAAGACCAGACATCACGTATGTTGTTAGTCTTCTGAGCAGATATATGGAGAGCCCGGCTGAAAATTACCTGCTAGCTGCAAAAAGAATCCTTCGCTACTTACAAGGAACTAAGGATTTTGGTTTGTTCTACAAGCGGGGTGAGAAATCAAGTTTGCTTGGTTTTACTGATAGAGACTATGAAGGAGATCAGTACGACATAAAGAACACTTCAGGTTATGTTTTCACGATAGGCACAGGGGCTGTTTCATGGTTTTCCATGAAGCAAAAGATTGTTGCTTTATTGAGTACTGAGGCTGAATTTGTTGCTGCTACAGCTTGTACTTGTGAAGTTGTTTGGTTGAGAAGAATTCTTGAAGAGCTACAGTTCAAACAAAAAAGAGCAACTACAATTTTCTGTGATAACAACTCTGTCAACAAACTATCCAAAAACCCTGTGCTACATGGAAGGAGCAAGCACATTGATGTGAAGTATTATTTTCTACGAGATCTCAATGATGAAGGAACAATAGAGTTGGAATATTGCTGAAGTGAAGACCAACTGGCAGATATTCACCAAACCTCTCTGGTTACTTCCTTTTCAAAATTGAGGAGGTTGATTGGAGTTGACACTATGGAAGAATTCAAGAAGTTGAAGTTAAACTGAAGCATGAGAGCTGAGCTTTCAGTTTAAGGGAGGGTGATAGTTGAAAAGAGTCTTATTATAAAATAAGAGTTGTTAGTAAATAAAATTCCTATTTGATAGATTTGTCCTAGTCTTTAGAAAGTAGTTTTATACGTGGGTTGTTATCTAATTTTTAGGAGAAAGCTTTGTAGCACAATTCCTAAGTTTTCTACTGAAGTTCGTTGTGCTTTTTTTTTTTTTTTTTTTGCTATATAGACTGCAGTAGCAACATTGACGATTCTCAGTCAATAAAATTTCTTTTCACGTTTACTTCCTTTCTTTCTCTATTCTACCTCTGCTTCTCGAGTTTGATTTGCTATCAATATGAACGGTGCTTGGATATGTTATTAAGTTTTGTTCAGAACATATTGAGCCAGACAATCTATTTATTCTTGAAAATGGTGATTAAATTCAGAAATTCATATAATTTTGGATCTTTGCTTCCATTATATACTTTTTTTAAGACTCGACTTCTGAAACTAGGGATATTCTTCTTTGAAATCTATGAAAATGTTAGATTTGTTTATTACGGGCTTTGCTAGAACATGACCTTGGCTACTCACTGATGTGCATATCTATTATTCTTAGTGTTAACATCACTAATTAATAAAGTATGTGAAGAAATATAGTCCAACAAGTTTTGATAATAAGGTAAAAGTATATTTTTGGCAAAAGTATATTTCTGGCAAAATTGTATAAAAGAAAGTATTCAAGCCAAACAAGAACAACTACATTGTGCCATTATTCAACTAGTAAAGGTTAGTATCTTTCCTATTAAGAACAGGACAACTTATGTGACATCCCGCAACTTTAACTTTAGAATCTGAATGTTCTGTGTAAATGTATGAGCTTCAATTGAGTGATGTCTTACTTGTACTTATTACTTAAGGTTCATTCTTATATATATACTAGTTTTGGAAAGCTGCACATTCAACCCCTACTATATAATGTATAAAATTTATATAGGTCTAACTCATATTGATAATACACCTATATCTTTATCTTACTGCATCCTAGCAAGTTTGTCTCTCAAATCCATGTAATTTTAAAAAAAATTGACAAGAATAAATTAGATTGAAAAGCTTTAGAAAAACTCCACTATAAATGAAAGTGTCATTACACTTTAGTCGAATTGTGGCTCGAGTCTATGTAGTTGATGGTCTTTAGCAATAGATGAAATAATTCACGGTAACTTAATTGTGCATCTCTAAGTTTTCTTTGATAAATTAAATGAGAAAATTCATTAAGATAAGTAAAGGTAGGGATAGATGCATCTCTAAGTCTTTAGCAATTATAATTGTTACTTATTATAGTTGGAACTTAATGTAAAAGAAATGAATGTGCAAGTTATGAGTCTCGCGATTTGAATTGGTAGGGAGTGCTTTCCCACAAATAGATCCATACGCTGCACGAATCCATAATAGTCGGGCTTCAAAGTGGGTATCGAACACAAATGAGAAACCAAAAAAAGAAAAAACTAACTAAACTCAATTATGAAAACTAAAACTTCATAAAAAACAAATCACTCTGTATATATTGTTATAACGTAATTTCCTTCTTAGATACTATTTGGTGTAGAGATAAATTAAGTATATAATAAATTTAAAGTAATTTTTTTTTATCAAAGCCCCTTTCTTCACTTCACTTGCAGATTAAACTGTTACTCATACAAGTTAATAACAATATAACATACATATAAATAGACAAAAAAGGAGGATGATTTATAAATTGTAAAAATGAAAAAGACATATGAAAAAGAATGAAATTAAATAACGTTGAAATTCCTCTAAATCTTGTGTAACATATCAAGACACTTGAATTTTTCTATTATCAGCGTAATTTAGATGAATCCTACTATGACTTTTCATTAGCTCTAATTTTCTTCTCTACTTATTTTTGACATAGTGAAAGAGGTGTATCTACTTTTTGAGAACTTACTAATAGATATAGAGATAAGTTTATTCTTCATCATATGATAATTATATGCTGAAAGTGATTAAACACACTTTCTCTAGATATACACATCTATAGAAAATGTAACATCTTCTAATTTATTTTGAGAATCATCCACTTATGGGCTATTTAAGAGATTTTAAAACACGTTATGCTACAATTAATGCAAAAACTTTTCAACATGTATTTCATGGGGTGCAATAATCAGAAAGTAAAATAAGAAAACATAGAAAGAAGAAAAAAGAGGAAACGAAATTGACGAAAAGGAAAACCTACTATGCCTCTTCATTAGCTCTAACACTTATCCACTTCTTCTTTTACTCAATTCTTAACAAATCATAATTATTAGGCATATCATCTTTATTAATTTATTATGTAAGTGTTTTTAATATATTTTATTTATGTGTCTTGGCGTATCCATTAATATAAAAAAATAACCATGGAAAAATATTCATTTTTTGAAATTTTACAATATGTATACTTTCAGAAGAATTAGTTTAAGAGAAAAATAGAAACTTTTTTAATTAATTCTATCTTGATTTTATAAATTGACAAATAATCTAACACAAATAGTTTTTAGTAATATAAATAACTAATACCAATATAACTAAATGTTATATAGCAAAACCTTTTTCAGGAAAAATGTAATGAATTATGAGTTAAGTGACTTTTGAATGTTTTGGCCGACCATATAAATATGAGTGAGTCAATACCAAACTGAAATAACGTCTCTATTTTAATTTCTAATGACGTCATAACTGAAGAATTAAAATTCAATTGTTGCAAGTTAAATTTTATCATTATATAATTAAAATATAAATATTTAATTATATTTAGATTTAGTAGAGGGGCAAAATGGTAATTCAATTTTGCACCTTGGAGCTTTCCACTTTTAGTTATATACTAGATAAGTATGCATGTGCTTAGCACGGACCCAATGTAAAATTTTAATAGAAATCTAAAATTACGCAATATTAATGATCAAATTACTGAACATTGTTTAACTGTTAAATATATTGTTCATATATACAGATGAATATCATACTATTAGATGTTGAAATGAGATAATTACGTTATATTAATATATTATTTACAAAGTAGATAAAAATAGAAGCAGTAATAAATGCATAGCATCCCTCAAACACTTCTCAACAGGTTCCATACATTTTCTGAAAAGATCCATGTTGAGCTCCTCAAACCGAGCCCGAGTAATCGTCGTATAGAAATCAATTCCCTCGTAAAGAGAATTAATCTCAATGGTTGTCTGAGCAGTTGATGAGAGTTTCCTTTTAGCTCTTTCACATGCTTAGGATTCCTACTAATATCCTTTTTGTGCTTCCTCATGAATTCTTGAACAAAGTGATTAATCATCCTATTGTCAAAATCTTCTCCTCCAAGATATGTATCACCAGCGGTAGCCTTTTCACTTCAAAAATACCTTCTTCAATGGTAAGAAGTGAGACATCAAATGTACCACCACCAAGGTCAAAAATAAGCACATTCCTCTCCCCTGTACTGCTTGAGATTCAGATTAGTAATCATTAATTAATTCCTCCCTCATTATTAGAGATTTGTCATTTTGGTTTCTTGTGTGAGATTATTGTTGCGTTTTAATGAACATATGGGTGAGTCAAATGGCTCGGATCCTACACTGGAAATACCAGTTTCATTTGGAAAGTATGAACATGGTTCACTTTCTTGGGAGAAATGGTCATCTTTTTCCCCAAAATAAGTATCTTGAAGAAGCTGAAAAGTGTAAAACACCTGGATCAGTAGCTCAGAAGAAGGCTTATTTTGAAGCACACTACAAGAAAATTGCTACTCAGAAGTTGGAACAGGAAAAAAGGGAACAATTGGAGCAAGAAAACCAAATTGAACAATTGGATCATAGTGAAAGCGGACAAGTTTCTGATGTTGAGAGATCTGCTACAGAAGGTGAAGTGGAAAAGAATGTGAATAACAGTGATTCTATGATATACATAAATAGAGGAATAAGAATTTCAAAAATGAAAATGTAACTTCTAAATGAATGAAACTAAGAAACCAAATTAACTTGAAATACTTACGTATTCAATCAATGAAGAGCCAAAAGAGAATTTGTCGGGCTTCATTTTGGTAACTACGTGAATTAGTAAAGATCAATGTCAGAACTATCTCTTGCTATAGGATCAAAAATCGAATAAAAAAAATCAAGACATGGACCGACCATAGCGTGCTATAGCATTGCTCTAAAAAACAGTACCATCAGGTGTTTCAAGCACAAGAACCTGTAAGATAAAAAGACACGCCTAGATTAGCAAAATCTTGTCAAGTACAAGAAAGAATCAAACTATACTATTCATAATAATAATATACCTTCCCAATCGGATTCCTCTTAAGAAACTATACTATTCATAAGAATAATATACCTTCCCATCTGGAAGTCCTTTACAAGTTCAACCTTAACATTTGTGTATTCAGCCGCAATGAGTTCCGTTGAAGCATTTTGTTGTTATTTGTTGAGTGCAAATCTGCAACAAACATTATGAAGGCAATTAAGTTTTAGTATTGCAGTTGCGACATTAAAAATCCACAAAATTCTTCATTCCTCAACTTCAACTTTGACTTTCTCTTTCTTGATACCCAAAATCCTACAGTCTGAAGGGTTGGATACTACTTTTGGAGGACAATGGATAATGGAATAACAATTACATTTACCTTCACTCTTAGTATCAGTAACAATGTGGAAACATTAACACCAAATTAGAAATGTAAGGAGGTGGAAAGAGATTAAGGACCAATCATGAGAAATTTGAAGGAGCAGTCATTAACTTATTTTATTTATTAATTTTGAGAATTATCCCCCCAAAAAAAGTCTTTATCATGTGCAATCCATCAATTCCTTGCTACGAAGCTCTATAGACCGTGTGAGTTGGGTTATCATTTTTGTGTTTGTGTTAATTTTTTCATCGAATAAAACTAACTTTAGTCTGACATTAAATGTTATAATTTCATAAATGAAGGAAAAAACATTGATATAAGCTTGTTCAAATTTTGAGTGATCAATTTGATGGATCATGCATAAAGAGCTATAGAATAAATTATTCATTGTTGTTAGATCCAGCTATTTGAAGGTGAATTGAAGCTTCATGATCATCATTAATGGTGAATCTCAGCTCTGCTCATGCTCGATACAAAAGGGAGAAAGGAGGAGAAAATAGTGTAGCTTCAAGGTTTTATGCAAGAATATAGTCAGACTAGTGATCTCAACTAAATTAGAGTGAGTGAGTAACATATCATTTTAGATAAATGACAAACGCTGAAAAAAATCAAGTTGAGAATGTTAGTCTCCACAATTTTATTATGTAATATTGGCAAAATCGTGGTTAGAATGAATCAAGAGTTTCAATATTAACTCAAAATTACCCGATTGACAACTTGAACATCACCAGTGAAGGATAATCCATCACAAATCTAACCTTTACTCTATTCCAGTTATAGAAGTCTACAATTTAAACAAGATGTAACACTGGTATTCAGACAGGAAAAATGTAATTCACAAGAACCATCAAAACCAAAAAGGGTGAAAGCTCTACCTGGATTATACTGAGGCATGTTGCTGAGAATCCTTGAGAAAGCAAGATTTTTTACCATCTTCTTAGATGATCCCAAGCAAGTATTCTTATGGGAAAGACAAATGGCGACACTGTAGGCAGCTTGAAACTTTTGTGGTTTGCCTGCGTCAAAAAGATTGTTGAGTGGATTGAGCACGAAAAAGAGTGTTTTAAATCACTTAATACTGACCATATATCTTACATTTTAATAAACAGATAAATATCCATACATCACCAATCAAGGTGCAGTACTTTATATCCATAGAGTTCTCTTTACATTAATTAAAAGAGCAACCAAAGAAACCACAAATAGAGGAAAGCATTTTTCAAAACGTTCAAGAAAAAGATCAAAATGAAGTAGATGACGTATACTAACTTTAGCATCTTATTATTATCAACGGATATATGCTCTATCATCAATTACCTGAATGCGAAGGTATAACCAACATAAATCGAAATCTCCAAGTCCTAAGCAGATAGATGACTAGGTGCATATACCTACCATACATAAACTAACCATAAGAGCTCAGTAGAATTGCAATGGATCAAATGCAGAGACGCGTAAATTGCTTAGAAAAATATATAGTTATCCATAATGATTTCCATCCTAAAATGTTAATTTCAGTCTAATGTTAAGGGGTGTGTGGTGTGATTCCCGTCTCGTGGGACAAATGTGCATGGTGTAAGATCCATCTCCAGGTTCATCTAAAAATTAAGATTTTCAGCATATGCTCTGATGGGTGGCTTTCACTAACTAAATCATGCAGGGTAATGGAGAGACGTCGTTGAATAATATCCGTGACAACTAAACCTAATTGTATATTTGAATTCAATAATAAATTTTATAAAATTATCATAAGAAAGCAAAAAAGATAGACCAAAGGGGAAAAGATTAGAATACTCCTCCTTCTTTTTGGGTTAGATATACCTTAATTTCTAATACAAACAACCCAAAAAGTTATTTAATTGAAACCATTTAATGAATTCTACAACTAAAATCAAATTAAACTTACAAGAATAACAAATTAAACTGGAAGATTCAAATTTAGGAAGTAGAAGAATAAAAAAATATTCAATACCTCGAAACAATGAGCTCCTTGTTCTAAACAACTTAGTAAGAAAACATATTCAGAACTGGAATTCAAAAAATGTTCTATCAAATCCATAGCAAAAAGTCATAATTTTTTTCCTTTTAAGAGCTTCAAGTGTTACACCTATTTATTCAATCTCAAATTTCGATGTTGAGCAAAATCAAAAACTACTACGACATGAAAAACAGAAGAAGAGAATTGAGAATAGTGACAGGTGAGAAGAAAAATCAACCCCGAAATTGAGATAGAATAATAATAATAATAATAACACATGAAATTAATTTTTTTTAAGAGAACTGAAACTAAATTAGGGAAAATTGGAGAACACTGACCTGGAATAAAATAGATGACAAAGAGAGATCAAAGAACAATTGAAAGAATGGATAAAAGTTTAGAAATCCATATTTAAAATTGAAGGAATGAGGCTTAGATGGAACAAGAAATATGCAGAATTATCTAGATGTTTCTCCTAAAGTGTTAAAATAAAAATTAAACAAATATCTAATTGTGAAATTACTTTGATATTCTTGGTCGTCCAAGGATTCACATTTCTATATAGTATAAATATAACTATAAATATATATTTAAATTGGAGGCAGGGGAAGGGGAAATGGAGAGGGGATTACAATGTGGGAAATCAAACCATCACCAACAAGGTGAGAGTTCAGGTAGCCAACTAATTGGCTACTAAGATTCCTCAATTTTAAAAAAGGTAAGAGTTCATTCTTATATATGGGAAGTGTATTGGAAGTGATTTATGGTCAAAAGATATCTCTGGTACTTAGTCGAGTTCAAAACCTCTTGGCTATGTTTTTCGCATTAGTTCATACAAGGATCAACTTGAGATGATTATATCTTTCAGCACATAATGAATTAGATAGTATATGACCCATCAAATTAAAGGTCTATGAGTTATTGTTCCGATTCGACCAAGTTTGCTTTATTTGAAGTTCGGCGTAAAAAATTGTGACTGTTTGCTTTATTTGAAGTTCAGCATAAAAAATTGTGACTGTTTTATTACATACTATCAGAATAGAGTTTTTTGGATCAGGACCTATATGTCGTACATGGGTCTATGAACACAACCTGTTGACTCTTAGAAAAGTCCTGCAAGTTAATTTTGGGTCCAAATTTCTATGAATCCAACTATGTGTAGTAAAAGCACCTACTAACCACAGTTTAGGCCTGCATAATGAAGTCTCGGACTCCAAATCTCAGTCAAGTTTCTACGGTTGGTTTCTATGGGCCGTAGAAGCTTCTATAGACTGTTGATGACACCTGTAGATGACTTCGACAATGTTAATGAATGGTATTTTTATCTTTTCCCAAATCCTACTAAGCCTAAACTCCGACGATTTTACACCAGCTACTTAAGGTCTTTATCAGTGTTATTCCATCTATTTACTCCCATAATCACTCCCAAGTCTTAGAGCAAGAAATCAAAAGTAGAAAATCTAGAATTTTCAAGCATCTTCTTTAAATTTCTTTAAGAATCTAGTTCGTCTAGGTATATACGGCTATTTATAGTGTTGGATTAAGTTTATCTTCACACCCTACATTTACATTCAGTCAATAAAAGTTTAATTTAGGGCTTTAACCCAAGTTCCTTGAATTTTTTAATTTGATCATGATTCTTTATTATTGAATTCTATGTAATATCACTGAGATTGTGTTTCTTCATATGAGTCTAGTCATTTAATGACTGTTCATGCTTATTTTTAGATGAACCCTAGTTGAGTTGATTTGAAGGATTTCTATTGCTATATATTGTGCATTATTTTTGGTTGAAGTAAAAGTATTTCAAGCTATCGGTAAAAGAAGAGTTTTAAGAGAGCTTGAGAGTCCCTAGTAAATTACTTGATTACTTAGAAGAGCATGATTATTTCTAAAGGAAAGCATATCATATCATTTTTATAAAAATAGTTCAGTAGTTAAAGTATTTTGTATTTGTCATCGAGGATGAGCTTTTAAAGAAACATTAGTAATTCCAAGTGTTTTATATTTATAGTTAAAAAACATGGCTTCTTTTAAAGAACATTATCAGTCATGTGAAAGCATCATTAGTTTTGTGAAAGGGAAGCCCAGTTTAAAGAAAGTATTTGAGCAAAGTCTCTAAGTATCAGATTTTTAATTTCCTCTAATAAAGAGGGATTTTCTAGTATTATCTCAACAAATATATTATATGAGCATTAGTGCATTATTTTAGGAGTAGTTTGAGCATTAGTTCTAGTAAGAGTTCATATAACTCAAATCTCATAAACTATGTAGTCAGCGTAGGATAGGATCGTACCATAATAAACTATGGAGCTAGCATAGGATAGTATAGTACTGCATTATGGGCAACTCCTCACTTTTCTTTTAAAAAAAAGGGCAAGCCCAGTGCACTAAAGCTTTTGCTATGCGTAGGGTCTAGGGAAGGGCCCGACCACCAGGGTCTATTCTACGCAGCCTTACCTTGCATTTCTGTCAAAAGTTTGTGAAGGCTTATTATATGGATCCACAAGTTAATTAGTTCGTCCTTTACTCCGACAAGGATTGGATGACTTTGATAATGTGGGCAAGATGTTGTATCATCATGAGGCTTATATTGATGATTATCAGTTAGAGAAGCTTCTCAAGAAAAATAAAATTATATTATTTTAATATTTGTTATTATTGTACATCTGAGTTGTGAAGTTTTACACATTTTTATTACTTTCATATTGTCTTTCAGTCAAGTTATTTTCAACATTTCTTTTAGCATGAGTATTGAGTTCAATTATTATTTTATTTAGCTTTATTACATACTGTACATTCATGTACTGAAGCAATTTGACGCAGAATCATTTTATGTGTAAATTTAGGTAACATGATAAAAGATATGCCGTAAGACATCTTTCTATCAACGACTGGTGAAACTTCATCGCTTTCAAAGGGTTCCAATTAGTTAGTTCAATTTTTCTGTTGTATAATCAAGTAGCCATAAGTCTTGTCTCCGCACCTATCTTGAATTACTAGAGGCTTCATAACTAGTAAAAGTTAGTAAGTTAGTTCAGTCTATTTATTTTGATGATTAAATGTTATTACTATTTATATTAAGAGCTATTTTTAGATTTTGCATGAGATTTTACATAAATGTTTTAATGATTTACTTCATGAAGCTTCTACGTGTATGTTAAGTCTTTCATTCAATAGTCAGCCGGGTCAAGAATTCACTTGAAACTGAAAATGGCTTTTGAATGTTGGACACTCCAGGGTGTAGCTCAGGACATGACAAACTTATTATCAAAGTACAAAATTCAAGTGTCCTATAGTGTATATAAAGATGTGTCTAGTAGAGTCTTGCATGTGAGTGTCTAGTGCACCATCCTTATAATCAAAAGGCTACATGATATTTAGAAAATGTTTCTCATTGTTTCATGCTCTAAATCATGCAATAGAGCTGTGTCATAAGAAACTTATTCAGATTTATGCATTTTTCATATCTATTTGAGTGCCTTACATACTTAAGGTGGTGGAATAGTGCTTAATTCCTTATTGATAAGTGACTCTTAGATAAAGTCTTTAGAAAGTAAAGTGACTGCACAAGACTTGAGCCAATCAGTGTGCTTGGGTGTATTAATTCAAAACAATGCACCCTTATTCATGTGAATCGTGCATTCAAGTTGAACCAAGATATGCTCTCAAAATCTCCTCTATAAACCTTTCCTTGAGGTTTTAAATATGTTTTCGAATGCTTGGCTAGTACTGCAACCTAAAGGATAGTGTATTTTGCAATGTGTGAGCTGGTAGTAGTAGATGTACCTAGAGTTAGAAGTATGCATTTAAGAGTGCGGTAGCCAAAAGAGTGGGGATAGTCATGGAGTAAAGTACGTAGTTGTAGTCATGTGCTCAGTAATTTGTTGGTGAGGTAATATCCCTTATGTGTTGGCTAATGGGTGCAAGTTTTATGTTGATTTTTCATAATAAAAGGTAGAGCAAGGGTTGTTAGTTAGGATGAGTTTGAGTCCACTCGAATCAAGAAAAAACTTTATAGTATCAGAGCCAGATCTGTTTCTTGATCGAAACGATGTCTGCGTTGAATGTAAAGATCGATAAGTTCACAATAAGGAATAGTTTCAGTTTATGGCAAATCAAGATGCGGGCTCTGTTGAAGCAAAAAGGGCTTTGGACGCCGTTGTCAAAGAAGGCAACTAATGCCGAAAACGCTGAGATGGCCGTTCTGGAGGAAAAAGCACATTTGACTATTATGTTGTGTCTCGCTAACGACATCATCACTGAGGTCGCCGAGGAGGAAACAATATCAGGTTTGTGGTTGAAACGCAAAAGTCTGTATATGACAAAATCCTTGACCAATAAGTTGCTCTTGAAGCAACGTCTGTTCATTCTTCGAATGCAAGAAGGCATGCCTCTTTGTGAGCATTTAGATCAATTAAATACGATTCTGCTAGACTTGCGTAAAATTGATGTAAAAATTGAGGACGAAGATGCTGTCCTAATTCTGTTAGTTTTCTTACCTTCATCATATGAGAATTTTGTTCAGTCGTTTATTGTTGGTAAAGATACTATAACTCTCGAGGAAGTTAGGTCATCCCTCCATACTAGAGAACTA
>DF360292.1:0-37608 GCA_000787875.1 Solanum virginianum | reverse complement strand
CCTATGCTTGACGAGAGCCCACAATACTAAAATGCTACCAATTCCTCATCCAAGCCCTCAATTCGACCACTCAATCAAGAAGTGAGCACACACAAATTTTTATACTTTTCCCCTCTCTCGTAAGTCCACAAGAACACATTTTAAACTCACAATACACAAGGATATCAATTTACAACAATTTGCAATTCATATAAGCTTAGGTTCCCAATTTGGAATTTCACCCTACAAGCTTCATTTTCAACTAACCAACTATAATTTCTTGGTCATACATTCATAATAACATCATTCAAGACAAAAGAAACCATTAATTTAACTCAAAAGATGAAGAATATCAACTTACCTCAAAACCCCTTTTCACCACTTCCAATCTTCACACGCGAAAAGCTGCGGGTTTCCTTGGCAAACAAACCTTCTACGACTCTTGGGGGACCCATATAACAAGCTCCAAGTCTTAGAATCGAAGAAAGAAGCAAAAACACAAAATTTGTTGTGATTTACTGTTCAAACCCGAGAGCAAACAGAAATGTTTAGTAAACTTAATCTTGTAAGTGTACACTTGTACATATAATATATCCATAAGCTTTATATTCACCAACCTCTACAAAGTTCCCAATTACAAATTTCAAATTCCTCAAAAGTGCACTTAAGTGCCAACAACCTTGAGAGTGACACTAGCGACCTCAAAAGTTAGCTATGGTACCAAAACACAATCGTGCGGGTTCTAACAATTGCGCTAAAGTAAAATGCACAAAACTCCCTCACCGTAATGGGGGAGTATTAAGAGCCTCTATCAGTCACATCAACCCATATCATATCATCATGTCCTGCAGACCTGGGACACGGCTCAGTCCATCATCAATGAGCCTAGGCTCCTCATAGATAGAATGAGTAGGCTTGTCCTACTCCTTTGGTTGCATGCCCTCTAAGAGTATAGCCTTCATATCCTCGACGCACCATCAGTGAGTATAACATCTAGTGTTGATGAAGAAAATTATGTGATAGAGGACTTGGCATCTCCTCTGTCCCAGGTAGTGGCACTAAAATCTTTGATGTCGCCCAAGTTACAATTTCTTTTAGAGGATAAAGCGATTGTTATCAAGATATAAAACCTAACTAAGGTTAGGGTCAAACCCAAGAGAATCCATCGACTCAAAAGAAATTCATAAATAAGCAATTCAACTAATTAACTAACTCAATTCCTAAAAGAAAGGTCTGCAATGTTCAACAAGAAAATAAACTAAACTAACTATCACAAAAGACAATCAATAATGGAGATAAAGTAGGATATTTTGTTCCCAATGATTCCCTAACTTGTATCCCCAAATAAACTAATTCATATCAAGTGTATAGCATGCAGGATGGTAATTTAAGTTCATTAAGCCCTTTGGTCTAGGTGAGAGGTGAATTTTTTATGTGACTTGGCAATCTTTATTGTGTGCAATACTAACCATTCCTTATAAGTCATAGTCAACCTTCCCTTGGTGTAGTTTAGTTGATTAGACGAGAACACATCATGAAATCCTGTTAATCAATCTCTTTTCCTATTTATTACCACCTAGATCAGGAAGGTAACACTAGGCAAGTTCTAATGTTGGTCACCATAAGAAAACATGCAAAACGAAAAGAATTGATTAATACATGCATATACCCAATCAAAGAATTGCAAAATATCTAGTTCTACTTTGTTAGATCTTCATGGTTCTCACAACCCTAGTTGTGGATTTAGCTACTCATGCTATAGGTAGATGAAGAAATTATGAATTGAGAAAACACAATTAAGAATTTACCAAATTGAATTGAGAATCAAGCAAATCCAATATTGATTGATAATCACAAGATGTAAGATCAAATTAATTCACAAGTGTATTCTCCTTCAAGTATTGAGGTCTTTGTACCTAAAAGTACGCTCTAATGATGTTCTCTACTATACTGTTCTGAAAAATAACCTAAAAAGTACTATTTATAGTAATTATAGTTAAGTCCTAAAAAAATAGAAAAACTAATTGGTGGACTCTAGGAAAGGTATATACGACTTTGTAGTGTCTTCTATGAGTCGTAACTAAGATCTCGTATTCAGCTCTTAAGATCTTGGACTTCTCTTCTATGAACCATCTTCACGACTCGTACTTTAAACTTGTAGGCTTTAACTGCTTCAACTCATTCCTCTTTGGAAATCTTCACGAAACCTATCTATATGACTCCTAGAATGCTCTATGACTCATATAGAGGTCTTGTGGACTTGAACTTCAGATCTCACTCTTCACTAGAATTTGTCACGAAACTATCTTTACGACCCGTAGAATGCTCAACGACTAGTAAAGGGTCTCATAAATCACCAAAAACTAGAAAACTCTGCAATGTTTCTCCAAAGTCGTGCTAACATGCTTTGTTACAAAACTAAACACAACACATATAAAACCATAAATGTTGCATTAGAAACACATAAAATTCTAAGTTTTGGGCATCAAAAGTGTTATATTTTGACAATATATCACCTAGGAACGGGCTTAAACTTCTATGGTGCTTTAGCTGCTTCACTTACACCATTCTTTCCACGATCATCTCCTTCATCCATATCCTTTGTTGCAACCATCTTCTCATGAACATCTTCTTCATTAATTGGCTAAGAGGATCAATTGTGCTCTTGCCACCCCTAGTAGTAACCGCCATACATAGTCTTTCATTCTTAGGATTTTGCACAGTGTTGCTAGGCAAAGTATCCTTCTGACTCTGATTCAACTAAGTTGACACTTGATCAAATTGTTGCTCAAGCTGTTTAATAGCCACAGAATAAGACTCTATCTTTTGATTGATACTAGAGATCTATGTTTTCATGCCCCTTAGGGTCTCATCCTATGTCTTAGCCTTCTTCAACAGGCGATCAAACATCTTCTCAATTCTGCAATTTCCTGTACTTATGTCCTAGTTATGTAGTGGCACATATGGACCATTTCTGAAGCCTTCTCTGGAACCCAAATCTGCATCTGCACCCCTGTTTCTATCATAGTAACCACCATGATTGTCTCTGAAAGCTCCATCTCTACCACAGTTCTAGCCTTGGTTTCCTTGACCTTGATGCCAATAGTCCTGATTGGACCCTTGGGCATTGGTCTAGAAACCCCTCATCTAGTCATTCACAAAACACACGTGCTCCTTATAGTATGACTCCTCATACATAGGTGCATGTGGAGGTTGGTGAACTACTGTATTCACTCTCTCTTGGTTCTGCTTAATTACCACATCCATGCTTGCGCAAAGCTGAGCAAGATGCTGTATAATTTCTTCATTAATTTTGGCTTGCTCTGAAGCCACACTAATAGCATATGAACCCTTCATAGAAGCTCTATCCTATTGTCCCTATACACGATTCATCTTGTACACTTGCTCCATATGCTCGAAAATCCTTGCAAATGGTTGATCTAGAAACATGCCCCCTCCCCTCATAATAGTATCAGTACAAGCCTGACTGTTCTCATTAATTGCATGATAGAAGATCTCCACTTCAACTATCTTGTAGTTAGGGGTGCTCCTCAGACATTTAGTAAATTGTTCCCGTTTAATTCTTATTGTATCAGTAGGAAGATGCTTAAAGTTGTTGATCTGGTCCTTCAACTTAAGCTTCTTCGATCTAGGAGAGTATCTCCAAAAAGGTCTTTTACAAATCTGCCCAGCTAGTGATTGAACTCTACAGGAGCTTAGATAGCCATAATGTTGCATTTCCCGTGAGAGATAATGGGAAGACACGAAGTCCCACAACATTTATAGACAGATTCTATGTCCCCATCACACTCATACAAATAAATGCCACATTGTGGAAGTGGCTATGCGAATCATCTGATGGTAAGCCCTCAAATAGCCTACGGTTCTGCAGCATCTAAAGTAACCCACTAGAGAGTCTGAACTTTGTGTCTGTCGGTAGTGGTGGCAACACAATAGCTCCCATCACATCCATAGCCATGAGATTCAACCTGTAGTGATTTTACTGGTAAGCATTGGAATTAAACTCTAGAGACTATGCAATATCTTCCAAAAGAGGTGGGTTTTCATTCCTATAATAATCATTCTTATCTTGGTTCAAGGTTACATTGCCCATATTGTTGGCATTTTCTTGGGCCATTCTTCTTATAGTTCGGTTGATCTCTGGATCAAATGGAGTTAAGGGATTGTCTTAACTCCTAGTATTGGGTATACAGTACTCGTTCATCCTAAAAAGAAACAAAAACAAAAGTAAAATAAAAGGTTCTCAGGATCAACACTCAAATTACTTAATGAATCAACCTAAGCCTAGCCGTATTTCCCAGAAATGGCAGCAAAATCTTTGATGTCGCCCAAGTTACACCTCTTTTTTAGAAGATAAAACAGTCTTTGTCAAGATATAAAACCTAACCAATGTTAGGGTAGAATCCACAAGGAATACGTAAACTCAAGACAAATTCACCAATAAGCAATTCAAGTATTTAACCAACTCAATTCCCTAAAAGGGAGGGCAAGTTTGCAAAAATCAATAAGAAAATAAACTAAACTATCACAAAAGACAATCAACAATGGAGAGCAACTAGGGTATTGTGTTTCTCATGATTTCCCAACTTAGTATCCCAAAATAAACCAATTCATATCAAGTGTATAGCATTCAGGACGGTAATTTAAGTTCACCAAGCCCTTTTGTCAAAGGTGAGAGGTGTATTTCACTATGCAACTTGCCCCATCTCCATAGTGTGCAATACTAATTGCTACCTATAAGTCCCAATACAACCTCCCCTTGGCCCAGTTTTGTTGATTAGATGAGAACACATCAATCAAATCCTATTAATCAATATCTTTTTCTATTCATTACTACCTTGGTCCAATCAGTAATATTAGGCAGGTTCTAATGTTGGCCACCACTAGAAAACATTCAAAACAAAGAGAATTCCCCGAAAGGAAGGGTAGGTTTGCAAAAATCAATAAGAAAATAAACTAAACTAACTATCACAAAAGATAATCAACAATGGAGAGAAACTAGGGTATTGTGTTTCTCATGATTCCCCAACTTAGTATCCCAAAATAAACCAATTCATATCAAGTGTATAGCATTCAGGACGGTAATTTATGTTCACCAAGCCCTATAGTCAAAGGTGAGAGGCGAATTTCACTGTGAAACTTGCCCTATCTCCATAGTGTACAATACTAATTGTTACTTATAAGTCCTAGTACAACCTCCCCTTGGCCCTGTTCAGTTGATTAGATGAGAACACATCAATCGAATCTTGTTAATCAATCTTTTTTTCTATTCATTACTACCTTGGTCCAATCAGTAATACTAGGCGGGTTCTAATTTGGCCAACACTAGAAAACATGTAAAATGAAGAGAATTGATTAATATATTCATATACTAAATCAAAGAATTGTAAATTATTTAGGTTTACTTTGTTAGTTTTTTATGGTTAGCACGACCCTAATTATGGATTTAGCTACTAATGCTATGTGTAGATGAAGAAATTATGAATTGAGAAAATATAATTAAATACTTACACAGTTGAATTTAGGTCAAGCAAACCCAAGAAGAATGAGAATCACAAGCTCCAAGATCAAGTTTACCCACAAGTGTTTTCTCACAATCTTGTCTCTCAAGTATTGAGTTCTTCAAGTACAAGTCCTAGAAGTACTGAATAATCACGTCCTCCTTTGAAAATTAACCTAAAAGTATTATTTATAGTAATTAAAATTAAGTCCTAAATAAAATAGAAAAAGTGGTTGATGGACTCCATAAAAGGTCTCTATGACTCATAGTGTCTTCTATGGCTCGTAGTCGGGGTCTCGTACTCAGCTCCTGGGGTTTCATACTTCTCTTCTATAAAACTACTTTACCAGTCGTGATGTGATTTAGGACTCATACTTCATGTTCGTAGGCTTCAACTTCATCAGATTGTCCTTCACTGGAAATCCTCATGAAAGCTATTAATATGACTCATAGAATACTCTACGACTTATATGCATGTCTTGTTGAGCTAATCTTTCAATTTCGTCCCAAATTGGAATTTGTCACGAAGCTTCCTCTACAACTCGTAGAATGCTCTAGATCCGTAGAGGGTCCCGTAAATCATCAAAAATCAGCAATCTTCTAAAAGTTTCCCCAAATCATGGCCAACCTGTATTCCTATAAATCAAAACAAAAAAAAAACACCTAAAACCCATAAATATCGCTTTGAGAACACAAAAGATCCTAAGTATTAAGCATCAAATGTGTTGTATTTTGGCAACACATCAAGTGTCAGTCCCTACATAGTGATATCACATAGGCAAAATATGTGTTCGTACATTAGAATGTACTAAGTATGTGAGATTAAAGTGCAAACATGGAATTCTAATGCCATCATTCATAAGTTAAAGACTTCAATGCACCAAATTACTAAAGTCATAATTTATATGAGCTTAAGCATGCACAAGGAATAACATTTAATATAAAGTAAAAGAAATGCAACATATGAAACATATGTAATGGATCTAAGACATTTAATCTCACAATTTATGGGAATGGACTGTAACCAATATGTAAGACCATATGAGCTACTACATGGTATCCAACATAACCTCCTAAATTGGTAGAGGAAGACAACTTTCTGGGTGGAATTTTTTCACATAGCATATATCATCATATAACATAAGTGGCCTACGTGGATCAACTAACTTAGCCTACAAGGGATCGTATAGTGGCATATTGTTACTGGTCAATGGGTTTCTCCTAGGGTTCCCTTATCAAACCCTATCTCAATGCCTCATTGGGTGCTAAGTGATTACACAAAATACTTTAAAACATATACTTAGTCAAATAATGACACTTAGAATCATAAGTAGCAATTTCGAAGAGTAGCTCGAAAACCTGAGGAACCACCAAGTGAAAATTGTCCTTTCACTTTGGGGACTATCATAGACATCTTTTAAGAGCATCATTGACATATCTTTAACAAAATATTAAATTAAAACCTTTTTTTTCCCTGATTATCATTATCATATAATGCAAAAATCACCTTAAACTTAGTGGGCTAATACGTTGACTTGAAAACTCATGAATCAAGAGGACAATGCATGAACATGAGAAAATATGTAACTTAAAATTAAATACTAAGCACCCACACTTCATCAGTTTGAACCCTAACAATGGGATCATAGTCACCAACTCAATACTTAAGGAAAATCATACTAAAATTGCATGATAACATTAGAGACAAAAAACTTAGTAATATATCATAAAATCATCATTTAAATCATTAGCACACATTATGGTATTTCAAGGAACTTTAAAAAGGTAAGATATTAAAGAAAGGACTTTGTGGGTGAATAGAATCCATAAATCAACTCACATACCTTGATTGTAGCCTAGGAAGAAAGAACTTGAAGTTTTAATAAAGACCTTATTGCACCCTAGCTTTTTGCCTTGACTTCTTGAGAGGATATTTGCCTTAGAATATTTTTTAGAAAGTGGAAGAATGAAACGAATGAGGATCCTTAAGGGTTTTAGGTCAGATTAGGGGCTTATCAGACCATAAAAATGACATAATTTAACTCTAGGATATAACAAAAGGACAAAAATTCCCTTCATTAAAATTGTCGGACTCAGATATGAGACTGTGATTATGGGTCGTGGACTCAACCACAACTCATTATTTGAGCTATCCCATTCTCCTTTTCTAATTTTTAGAGTCTGATTTTCGACTTCCCAACCACAAAACTATTTTACAGGTCGTGAAATGATTCACGGGTTGTCAACTTGTCCATATAACCCTTCCACACATAGAAAATTTTCCATTTCCCAAGGCCCCATCCATGAACACAAACCACAGACCATAAATAGGACCACGGGCCATCTTGTTGGTTGTGGTTCCATTTTAAAAAATTCAAAATTTTCTTTCATATCAAGACTTCCATCCACGACCACTTTCCATGGGCAGTATCCCATTTTTTAGGCTATAGAATTGTCATAACACAATTCTAGGGCCTAGATGTGACATGGTAAATAGGAACCCGAAAGGACCCAAACAAGCATGTTAGCATATCAATCGCACATCCTTAGTTGTGAAAGCAAAGCAAACAATCAACAAGAGATATAATAAAAAGAGAAAGCGGGACTAAGGGAAATTTAATTTCCATAAAAGCATAAAGATTCAAGCTCTATCATAAGTACAATATAATATCCAACAACTCCCCTAACATGGATTGGAGTGAGGGCCAAAACACTTTCTGGGTTCACCCTCATAATAATAAGTGTTCAATATAAAGAAGTCTCAAAATAGCAAAAATACGATAGATAGTGTCCTCAGACTTGAGGACTTACCAAAGCTTATCTCTAAAGTATCAACTAGCCATGTGGAGGATGATCATGTTTGTGGGTTGATTTACATTAAGTTTTCTTATCTTATTTCACTCTCGAATTGCATGATTTTGAAATAATATCATGAACCCACCTAGTGTTTGATAAAATGTCAAGTCAAGAATTCTCAAGTTATTGATGATCTATTTCATAATTTACAAGTCAAATGACTATATGATGATTAAGGGCTTTCAAGTATGTATTGAATTCATGAAAAGTATCTATGATTTTACAAGTTACAAGCTAAGCCCTATTTCAAGATTTTTTACCTCTTGTGAGTCATTCATGTTAAAGCAAGGGTTCATGTATTACTATGATCTACTCTTATGTTTCAAGTTAGCCTCATAATTAGAGATCAAGCATGTTTCAAAACCTACTAATGTCATGTTTCTTAAAAGTTATATAAGTTATGATTATTTTAAGTGTTCCGTGGGATTTGACTTAGCACCAATTGGGGCTTAAGTTGGGATCTTGACTCAAGGGGTCCTTATATAAAGTCTTTTGTCTATAAACTATATGCCACCATAGCATTATGATTATTATCCTTGCTATACTAGTGGATCTATCTAGTCATATTACCATGTTTGGTTTGCCTTGGCAAGTAGACCACACCTAGCCGGGGGTGTCATGCCCTTTCCACCTTGTCTAGGGGGTGTCGTGCCTTAGGTTCCAAGTTATAGCTACTTGGTCTATGTCGGTTGAGGTCGCTTCCCATAAATGTTGGTAATAAAACACTCATGTAGGGTACCTTGAAATCCATCATCAAAACTTATAATAGATCATAGTTTAGTAGCTCAAAACATGTATAGTCTCAATAGATAAAATCAAATCATGGTATAAGCTTGAAATAGATAGACATGCATAATCAATCAATATTTCATAAAACCCAAACAAGATTCATGCTCATCAATCATAATAACATATACCTATAGATAATCTAACATGAAAACATGCAACTTTGATAATAAGGAAGATTGGGCTCTATGGATGAAAGGACCTAATGGATGAAACCCACATACCACAAACTTGGGTTTTCTTGATATGAGTTTGAAGGAATCTTAAAGCTTGAAGTGAATTCGTCAGTTCCAAAGTTATGCTTAAAATCATTGAATTTGGTATGAGATATTTGGTTAAGTCTTGGAAAGGTTTTTCTGAGGACCTTGAGTGATATAGAGTTAAAAAATGGCTAAGTATAGGTGATTTCACATTTTATTAGTCCGCATTGGTCCACAATGTGGACCCATGATGGAGGAAGGAATAACACTGATTCGCGCCCCTGGTGTGTCGCGACCTGGGTGCAGACAGACACTATTTTACAAAAATTAGCAAAAATTATTTTTCGCTATGAGTCTTCTCAAATTTGGGTTATACTAGCTTCCCACTCAAATTTACCTCTTGATAGAGAATATGAAGTCGAATTTTTGATATCATGCACGAATTTTGATATATATGGAGATCATGATTATGGGGAGTTTCGAAGCGTATTTTGGGGCATTTCAAGAATGCCCTCATAGACCCTTTTAACACTTAAAGAACTCCAACTTCCTATGGCCTCTATCAATGAGTATGGTCTACGGCTCATCAATTGAACCATGGGTTATGAATTAGGCTTCTAAATTGGCTTGAACTTTTTTGGTCCTACTTTTCTGTATTTCTTAGCCTCCCAACTTGAGGGTTATTACAATATTAAATGATGGCATTACAATTTCATGCTTTTATTGCATCTCATATACTTATTATATTTTAGCATACTAATGCATATTTTTCCTGAATAATTTAACCACGTAGGGACAGGTACTCCTCCACCGGCTTGTAACGAGTATTTGGCATTCAAGACTATCACTTTTGTTTGTGGTGAACCCTTAGTTCGTGACTCTACCATTTTTCTTTCTAGCTTGTAATTTATTTTGAGACGATGTATATGTTAGACTTTTGAGGCTTTTACATTCTAAGTTTTTTCTATTATGGATTCTCTTCCATTTGATGGAAATTGACCATTACTAGTTCCATTCATCGATGTCTTAGTTGGTATACTCTATGGACAAAATGTTGCTTCATTGTCAGGAAATCCTCATAGACCTTTCTCTATTTTATTCCACAAAATGCTTTAATTTAATGCTTATAAATGCTTAAGATGACTTGGGTGAGATGCCTTTGGATATCGTATTCACCGTGTGACAACTAGGCCTTAGGTCAGGTTGTTACAAACTTGGTATCCGACCATGGGCTTTTTAAAAATATTGCTCGAATGTGCATGCATACCTCATCGAGTAGAGTCTCATTCAAGGTTGTGTAGTGTGCTACTATCTTGAGTGAGAGGCCATGAGATGGTTTAGGAAAGTCTTTCCTTCTGTCTTATTTATATCATTCCATTCGAGTTGACTAAGGTTTTCCTATCACTAATAATGACGTTTTGATTGTTTCTAGATCATGCTGCCGAGAAGAGCCCTACACTGAAGAGGCACTCCCGAGCAATAAGTTCCTTCACTCTAACAAGATGATTGAGTGTCTTATACAGAGTTCCAAGCCACCTTCACCTTATTGTCCAAGCATTGGCCAACCAAGCCAATTGGGAAATATTTGCTCCTCCCTAAGTACTTACTCTAGTCACTAGAGTGTGAGACTTCATTCGGATGAACCCTCTGGAGTTTCATGGGTCCAAGATGGAGAAGGACCCCATTGAATTCATTAAGCAAGACTACTGGGTAGTATTAGTCATAGGTATCCCTTTGGAGAAGGAATTCAAGTTTGTGGCCTACTAACTCAAAGGGTAGCCAAAATATGGTACAAGCAATGGGTGCGTAAGAGGGGCTAAGAAGTGGGTCCCACTAGATAGGAAGAATTCAAGTGTGCCTTCTTGGACTGGTTCTTTACAATTACGCTAAGGGAGGTCAAGGTCACCGAGTTCATCAACCTCAAGCAACGATCCATGAGTGTGAGGTAGTATGCCCCAAAATTCACCAAGCTTTCTAAGTATGCTCCCTTCATAGTTGTGGATCCTATGGCCCGTATGAGCAAGTTTATCTCTGGTGTCTCTGAGTTAGTGTCCAAAGAGTGTAAGACAACCATGCTAGTGAAGGAGATATATATATCCCACTTGATGACTTATGCAGAGCAAATAGAGGAAAAGAAACTAAGAGAGGGTAAGGGAATCCAATAGTGCTCGAGTCGATGGTAGGAGCTATTATCACTAAAGGAGTAGTGGTCACAAGTTTTAAGGTTGCCAAAACTAAGGTAGACAAGAATCCACCAACACTCCGCCCCAACTACTATGGAAAAAGGGGTTGTTCCTAAGCTCCAAAGCCCAAGTTGTCCCAAGTGTGAAAGGTTCCACAAGGGAGAATGCTTAGCTAGGTCCAATGCTTGCATCAAATGTGGGAAGCTAGGGCATCATTCTAAAGATTGTAGGAGCAGAAATGAGAGGTCCTAAGGTCAAGGTTGGAAATTCCAAGGTACCCAAAGGACCAATCATTTCTATGCTATCCATGGTCACCGAGAGGTTGAAGAGGCTTTGGATGTTATCACCGGTATGTTGAGAGTTTTTTATTATGATGCATATGAACTTTTAAATCTGAGAGCTAATTTTTCATTTGTGACTCCATTTCTTGCTAATGAATTTTAGGTATTTCCCAAAGTCCTCTATGGGCCCTATGAAGTAAGTAACCTCATAGGAGAGTCCATTGTTGTCTGAAGAGTCTATAAGAGTTTTCCTATCTCCATTTTGCATAAAGTGGTCTCTTGTGACCTAGTTGAGTTTTCTATGATAGATGTGATAGAATTGATTGGTTTCATGCCTCCTATGCTTCCATTGACTGTAGAACACGTACGGTCAAGTTTTGATTTTCAAATGAGCCAATTCTTGAGTGGGATAGAAGTAACTATTCATGTAGGGGTCAATTTATTTCTTTCCTGAAATCCCAAGAAATGATCTCTAAAAGGTACGTCTATCATCTAGCAAAAGTCAAAGATGTTACCTCTAAAGTTCCTTCTCTCAAGCTAGTCTCCATTGTGAATGAGTTTCCCAATGTCTTTCTAGATGAGTTACTAGGTGTTCCTCCCAAAAGAGAAATAGACTTTAGCATAGATCTCCTGCCTGATACTCAACCAAACTCAATCCATTCATTTAGAATGGCTCCCATAAAGTTAAAAGAGGTAAAGGAGCAATTGAAGGATTTGTTAGAGAAGAGTTTCATTAGACCTAGTCAATCTCCTTGGGGATGCTCCGGTATTGTTTTTGAGAAAGAAAGATGGGTCATTCCATATGTTTATAGATTATCGGTAAATTAATAAGGTTACCATCAAGAAGAAGTATCTGCTCCCAAGAACAGATGACTTTTTTGACCAGTTGCAAGGAGATACATACTTCTCCAAGGTTTTCTTGAGATCTGAGTATCATTAATTGTGGGTAAGGGAAAGTAACATTCCTAAGATAGCATCTCAAACTAGATATGTTCAATTTGAGTTTGTAGTGATTTCATTCAGTCTCACTAATGCTCTAGCCATATTAATGGACCTGATGAATTGGGTATTCAAGTTGTACCTCGACATGTTTGTAATGGTGTTCACTGATGACATCCTTATCTACTCTTAATGTAAAGAAGTCCATATGGAGTACTTAAGGGTGGTATTATGAACCCTAAGGGAGCAAAGGCTTTGTGTAAAGTTTCATTAATGTGAGTTTTGGCTAGATTAGGTTGCCTTTCTTGGGAATGTGGTATCATGTGATGGCATCAACGTGGATCCTAAGAAGATCGAAGCAGTGAGAAATTGGCCGAGGCCATTGACTCCTACCAGCATAAGGAGTTTCTTAGGCCTAGTCGGATACTATAAAAGTTTTGTGCAAGATTTCTCTTCCACTTTGTCCCCACTCACCAAGTTGGCTCAAAAGAAAGAAAAGTTTGTGTGGACAGATGAGTATGGGAAAAGCTTCCTAATTTTGAGGGATCAACTAACTTTGGCCCAAATTTTGACATTGTCAGATGTAAATGATGGGTTCATTGTGTATTGTGATACATCAAGGATTAGGTTGGGATATGTACAAATGTAACATTGTAAGGTGATTGCATAAGCTTTGAGACAATTGAAAATGCACGAAAAGAATTACTCGACCCATGATCTTGAGCTTGCGACGGTGGTTTTTGCCTTGAAAATTTGACGACATTACTTGTATGAGGTTCATATGGATGTCTTCACTGACAATAAGAGCCTCTAACATGTTTTCACCTAAAAAGATCTTAATTTGAGGCAGTGGAGGTGGTTAGATTTACTCAAAGATTATGATATAAGCATAAAGTATCACTCAGGAAAGGCCAACGTGAAAGCCGACATCCTTAGTAGAAATGGAAAAAGGGAGTTGGTCAAATATGTTCATAGGTTGGGTAGATTGGGGGTAATGTTGAATGAGTCTCGAAATGACGAGGCAATGATGCTTCACTGGTCTGAATCTTCTTTGATTGAGGAGGTTAAGACTAAGCAAGAATTTGATCCCACCTTAGTTATGTTGAAAGCCTTAGTGAAGGAAGGAAAGATAAAAGTTTTCTCACAAAGGGAATATGGTGTACTTCGATATCAAAGGAGGTTGTGTGTACCCAATGATAGTTAGCTAAAGAAGTTGATTTTTCAAGAAGCTCATAACTCTTCATATTTTATTTATCTTAGAACTACAAATATGTATAGAGATTTGACGAAGATCTATTAGTGGAATGGAATGAAGAAGGACATTGCCTAATTTATGTCCGAGTGTGCCAATTGCTAACAATTTAATAGGGAGCATTAAAGGTTAGGTGGACTATCCCAAGACATTAACATTCCTACTTGAAAGCGGGAAGAAATCAATATAGATTTTGTAGTAGGATTTCCAAAGACCAAAAAGCCTTTTGACTCAATATGGATAATAGTTGGCCACATGACAAAGTCGCCTTACATCTTACTGTTCAAGAAGACATTTAGTGCAAAAGATTATGCTCATCTATATCGCCCTTTTGGAGAAGTAGGTAATCTATCTGTGTCTTAGCTACCGTACTACGGAAGGTAATCACGTGGTTTTCCCTCTTTAGGAAGCATGAGTTAGATTCTATGGACTTCTCTATTAGTGACCCTATATTCCACGATGCTACCCTTAACTTAAATGAGCCCGTGACTCCCTTGCCACCCCTACCCCTAACCTCTGACCTGGACTGACGACATGACCCTAGTCCACCATTATCTCCTAACGCCACGGAACTACAAAGCTACTACTCCCTACAAGCAAGTATTAACTCTAGGCTACAAAAGCCACAATCTAGCGAACATACAAGTACAACAACCCGCAAAACAACAAGAGACAGCAATATACAATAATATATACACCATAATAATACACAGCAATATACAACAATATACAGCAATATACAAAGACAATACAATAATATAGGCAGCAATATACAACAACAATATACAGCAAGATACGGTAACATACAACAAAATACGGTAACAAGATATAACAACAATAGTAACAAGATCTGTATTCAGCAATAAAACACGAGTATAATGTATACAAAATGAAGTACCAGGCAGCAGAAACACCAAGCAACTACACCATGGCAATAAGGAGATAAGAAACAGAGAGTAGTATTCAGACCGGAAATAAGGAGAAGATAGAGAATTTGACCGGAAATAAGAGTTTGAACAAGAAAGAAAAAGGGGAAAATGGAGGATATCACCTGAATCTGAATCTTTGTCTGTCCAAAAGATAAGTAAAATAATCATATCTGAAATCAAAATAAGATTTTTTCCAAACTCTTTCGAAGTTACAAAAATTTCCTAAAATGGTGTCGCGGGTCCCACGGCCGATGGAAACTCGAACTAGCCCAAATTAGGAGAAACATACTTATCCGAGATCATGCAAACTACTATGAAGGGCTTCAAAACGATTTTTAAGGCAATCCGGGCTTTCTATCAAAAGTTACGGACATTTATAGTTTTAAAACCAATAAAGCATAAGTTCTTTCAAAATTTCTCAAAGTTTGCATATTCTTGCTATTTACAATTTCCAAGGACATAGGAGTCTAGATTTTGACCAAGTATCATAAGGATGCCAAAGAATTAATACAATTCACACATAAGCCCAGAGTGCAAGAATAGTGTTCTTTCGAGATTCAAATTATAGCCTACGATAATTAATTCGTGCCAAAGGAAAGGGGTGCTTTACATACCTCAAACACTTCTCCAAACTAATCCAAATGCAAACCCGATCCAACTTATGCTTCGAGGTGTTCAACGTCTACAATTAAGTCACAATAATACCAAACCATTAGCTAAAGGCTTCTTGGGCGTTACATTCCAAATTTGCCCCTAATTCTATAAAAATTTTGGCAGCATTTCCTCTTAAAGATAGGTTGCCTCGAGAATCAACTCGGCTGAATCAACAACAACAACAGTCCCACAATATCAACAACCAACTCAAGCAACATAATAACAATAATAGTGTCATATATCATCATGTACCTTATTCCAAGAATTTCGACCATCACACTATCTATACATATAGATCATTTCCAATACTTTCTTCACCCTTCAACTGCCATATCATGCTAATTAAACATAAATCCATAGTTCCACTACAATATAACACTATGTACATACATAGACCAAGTTCGGCCCCCAACCTTATCTTAACCAACTCACTTTCAACATGACATACTTTATAAGTTACCTTAAATTTAACATACTACAACATACATACAACCTTAACAATACATAAAACAACAATAAATCTCACCTTACCACTTCAACTCCTTAATTGAGCTAAAGTTCTCAAAGGTGAAGAAAGAAGTGTTTTCTTGCTCAAACCACACTTCCACAATAATCAGGGGCCTTAATATAGTAGATTAACACCAATAATTAATTTGTAGAATGAAAGAAAAGGAATTTTAGTTTTTCCATGAACAAACCCGAGAGCCCTGTTCTTGTTCTCCTCTTGTTCTAGGTTTTTCTAAGTATAGAATTGTTATAGGAAATGAAAGATAATCTTATATGTGTATATATATATATATATATATTTATATACATACACCTCTTGCCAAGTGTACCACACTAGGCCTAAATAGAGTTCAACATGAGTCAAGTGGGGTACCACTCTATTTCCTTCAAGAATCCAACTTTATAATATCCCACTTTGGCCCCAAACTTTCCAACAATGCCTCTTTGGTCCTAAATTTTCTAATAATGCTACTTTGGTCCCAAATTTTGTAACTGTTCTAATGCACAAAATGCGGGTTCTAACATCCTCCCCCCTTAAAACATTTGTCCTCGAATGTTAAACCAACCTTACAAGTCATATACATAACTTAGGGGGAGTTCTCCTCCAACTATTAGAACAATATATTCAATGCTCGAAAATGCATTTATTACACAACAAGGTTAAGGGAAGTATCAAATTACCTATAGGCACTGGAAACAAGTGAAGCCACATCACCTTAACCGAAGCCACATCTTTGTTTCGCAACCTTCTGACTTGACGATCCAGTATATCTACGAGTTGTTCTTCATACGACAACTCTTTAGTAACCTGAATATCATCCATAGGAAAGATTTACTATGTCCCCTGTGCAATTTTCCTCTAATGCATGAATTTCCTGTCCCATTGCTTCAACCCATCTAGTGCCCTGTGATGTTTCTTTAAAAGACTGAGGTTCAACATGTGCTGAGAATGCACTAATATAGTTCTGATAGTTGGGTGATAAGGAAGAGTAATATATATAATCAGAAATAGGCTAGGCTAACTGTCTTCTTAGTTATTGCAAAGTCTTTCACCCATATAAGAGGCTTTACTGTCTTGTTACTTATTCTTCTTGCTTGTGATTGCCTAATCACAGGCACTATTAATACTTCACTTTCATCTCTTACATATGTTAATTGTTCAGACCTTGAAGGTATAATTATATCAAGTTTTGGTATCATCACTTCCTCAGTTTCTATTCGCAGCCAGATGACACCTTCCCCTGCTGATTCTGGAGTATGCTCACCACCATATTCCATACAATCAATATCCTCTTTAGGAGGATTAGTAGTATTTATTAAACTATGACTTATAGTAGTAGATTTTAATAATGTGTTGTCTAGCATGCATTCTATAGGTGCAGGGTAGAATATGACATCCAGATCTTCTTTAGCACCTCTAAGGGGAGATATTGTTTCCCTAGAGTTAACATCCCTACTGACAAGAATGGTCCAACTTCCAAATCAAATGATCTACACCCCTTTTCTACTCCATATTCAAGCATCACAGTTTTTCTCACTCTAGAATCAAGCTTACCTCCTTTGGCCAAAACAATAGCAAAACATAAACAACCAAAGACCCTAAGGTGATCAAGCATAGCGGGTCTGGCATATAAAACTTCAAGGGGTGATTTTCCTTGTAACACACTAGAAAACAACTTGTTGATTAGATAAACTGATGTTCTTATACATTCAGTTGGAACACCATTTTGAAATTGTAAGGCTCTTGTCACTTATAGAATATGCCTATGCTTTCTTTCTACAACACCATCTGCAAAACTGAGATGGTTAATCTAAGGTCCTCTCCTCTCCATATAAAAACCAAGAAATTCATGAACTTGATGCAATCCAGTGAATAGTCTGGATAACACTTCAGCTCCTAAAAGAAAACAATGTTGGATATAAAGGTTCACCCTGCTTGAGCCATCTAGTTGAGTGAAAGTAACCATGTCTGGATCCATTGATAATGATAGAGTTCCAATTATTAGACATTATTGTCCATATTATGTATGTGAACTGCACACCAAATCCCATTCTTGATAATGTTCCAGTAAACTTGATAAATCTACTATCGTAGCATCTAGTCCAGCAGTTGAATAAGAACTCAAAGATTGTATAGCCTAATGTAATTCTTCCATTGTTTGCATAACTTGCATGATATCATTCTAGTCCTGATTGACCATATTGGGAATGCAGTTAATCATCTCTTCAATAATGTATTTTTGCTCACCAGTGAAGATGTTCTGAAAGTGGTTACAAGCAGCTTTAGCAATGTCCCCATCACCCTGAATCCAATTGTCATCACCTACATACACTTTATGAATAAACAACCATCTTTTTCTACCTCTTATTAACGCATGAAAGTACTTAGAGTTTGCATTTCCATTTCTAAACTAAAGTAATAGAGTTTTCTATTTAAGTATGGACTCTTCAATCCTCATAAACTTGATATAATTTGCATTGACCTTGTGAAGTTTTGCTCTATTCTCACCTGTATTATGTTGAATGATTTCTTCTTCAGCCTTTTGAACTCTTTCCTCATATTTTTTAACTGTGGCAAAGATGTCACCTACACTCGTTTAGACCAAGCACTAAGTGTAGCTACTACTCTTTTTAGTTTCTGATGAAATCTTCCCACCGGACTACCAACCACATCTCCATTCCAACAATACTGTACTGTATCTGAGAAAATATCATCGTCAGTCCAGTAAGGTGAAAATTTAAAATACTTAGCAGGAGCATTTTGTCTAGACACCAGCTCTATCATCAAAAGAGTATGATCAGACCCGACTACTGGTAGATGGTTAAGGTAATTTGAGGCATCATAGTTGACCATCTATCATTCACCATAGCTCTATCAACTACTTTCCACACTTTAGCATTAGCCTCTCTTTGATTACACCAAGAATAAGGTTGACTATTAAGTAAGGCCACATGCTTCGATAACACTAATAAACACAAAACTCTTGTTCATATTATAAATCAAGCCTCCTTTCTTTCCTTCGAGAGTTGTGATCACATTAAAATCCCCTATAGCACATCAAGGAACATCCATAGAGGAAAAGTGAAGTAGTCTGTCCCATAGTGGTCTTCTAAGCTGATCTTTGAATTTGGCATAGATGAAAGATATGCAGAATTGGGTATTCAAAGCTATATGTTGCACCCCACGTATAACCTATTGATCATCAGTTTCCATGATTTCGTAACTGTAATTAGAATTTTATAATACCCATATCAAGCCCTTAGGATGACTCACAGCATTATCCATTCCCAAAGAAAGTCTAATACTATTAATATGTGAAGAATCAGGAAAGGGTTCTGGAATGGCAATTTAACCAAGATTGCACATTTTTTTTAATTTTTTAATTTTTATTTTTTAGATTTTGGAGTCTCTCAAAAGAGCCTTTGGTATTAATGCCCCTTATATTCCAACAAATGGTTCTAATCATCATGAACATCTGGTTCGAGATCTTGTAGTTGGTGTGGTAGAATTAGCAGATACACTTCTCTTTGGTTGACTACTAGTCTGCCTCTGCACTTTTCTGCCCCTGGGAGATAGACCATACTTTCCTAATGCCTCATTTATCTCAGCTTGTAAGTCCTCCTGGAAAGTGGATTCAACATTTATGAACATCTGAATACCATGTGCTGCCTCATCACCCTGTTCTAATGATTTATCATCTTGATCCACCTCATCTTCTGAATGAATAATCTCAATCTTTTCGATAGGATCAATAGTCTTAAAAGTTTGGGCTTCCTTTTTAGTATGGTGTGTGGACTGATCCTTGGTAGCAGGATCATTATAAGCATTGTGCGGGGAATTAGATGCACGTGTCTGCATTAAGATTGCTGCTCAGGGTGCACAACACACCGATAAATAAGACTCTACTAGACACGGTCTGTGGATACATCCGAGTATTATAGTGTTCATGTTTCCACTTCTATCATGACCCAGACCGTGGGTCATTACTAGTGCCCGAATGGGGCACCTAAACACAAATGCAAAGCCATATTATAACAAATGTCTTATTTTTACAGAAATTTTGGCAGAGTTTTCTTTGTTTATACACTATGCCAAATCAACCGTGTAGTCAGAAAATGCCCACAGAATATCATATACATACATACGGGCCGACAAGGCCATTATGGTGGGTAAAACTGCTCGTCATACACATCATGCATATCTAGTCATACAAACTGGGCACAGCCCACATATATATGTGCATCGACAGACCTCTATACAGACTGACAGAATCATAAGACGAGACAGGGCCCCATCGTACCCCTGAATAAATGTATATGTAAAATAATAAACAAGTGTATGTACCTAACGTAGGCTCCGAAGCAAGGGGAGCTCTTCAGACAGCAAGTGGGGATCTTAAGCTGGTGGGTCACTAACTTGTACGTCGGTACCTGCGGGCATGAAATGCAGCCCCCAAAGAAAAGGAGGGTCAATACGAAATACATACCGAATATGTAGAGCAGAGTGTACAGAATGTAAATCATGTAATGATCAATAAAAATGTATAATAGTCGAATGTATATCCAAAAATATCAAAATGCTTATTGTTTTCAAAATACCAAAGCATACCTAGGGTATAGGAACGATGGTTGCCCGCCCGTCAATGGCGCCATACTGCCGCCTAACCCCAGAAAGTTGCTCGAATCTCCATCATATATCACAAACATATCACAAAAGGGCATCAATGCCAAATATATCATAAGACGATAAGCACCTTATAACGCCAATCTAAGCGGAGCCCTACCCTTAGCCGAAGCCGACCCGCTGAGCACAACACCACACCAGAATACATGCATATCATAATGGGCACGATAAAAACTGGCCCGGGAACCGGTGAATGGTGTCATAATAGGCATGAGCAGAGTCGTGAGTAATCACATACATAAAATCACTATTATAAGTCAAAAAGATAAGTAAAATAATCATATTTGAAATCAAAATACGATTTGTTCCAAATTCTTTCAACGTTACCGAAATTTCCTAAAAGGGTGTTGCGGGTCGCACAGCCTATTGGAAACTTGAATTAGCCCAAATTAGGAGGAACATTCTTATCCTAGATCATGTAAACTACTACGGAGGGTTTCAAAATGGTTTTTAAGGCAATCCGGGCTTTCTATCAAAAGTTACGGACATTTATAGTTTTAAAACCCATAAAGCATAAGTTCTTTCAAGATTTCTCAAAGTTTGCATATTCTTGCCATTTACAAATTCCAAGGACAAAGGAGTCTAGATTTTGACCAAGTATCATAAGGATGCCAAGGAACAAATACAATTCACACATAAGCCTAGAGTGCAAGAATAGTGTTCTTTCGAGATTTAAATTATAGCCTACGATAACTAATTCATCCCAAAGGAAAGGGTGCTTTACATACCTCAAACACTTCTCCAAACTAATCTAAATGTAAACCCAATCCAACTTATGCTTCGAGGTATTGAACGTCTACAATTAAGTCACAACAATACCAAACCATTAGCTAAAGGTTTGTTTGTCGCTACATTCCAAATTTGCCCCTAATTCTATAAATATTTTTGCAGCACTTCCCCTTAAAGATTGGTTGCCCCGAGAATCAATATGGCTCAATCAACAACAACAATAGTCCCACAATATCAACAACCAACTCAAGCAGCCTAATAACACTAAAAGTGCCATATATCATTATGTACCTTATTCCAAGAATTTCGTCCATCATACTATCTATACATATAGATAATTTCCAATACTTTCTTCACCCTTTAATTGCCATGTCATGCTAATTAAACATAAATTCATAGTTCTAATACAATATAACACTATATACATACATAGACCAAGTTCGGCCCCCAACCTTATCTTAAGCAATTCACTTTCAACATGCTATATTTCATGTGTTACCTTCAATTTAACATACTATAACGTACATACAACCTTAATAACACATAAAACAACATTAAATCTCACCTTACCACTTCAACTCCTTAATTGAGCTAAAGTTCCCAAAGTTGAAGAAAGAAGTGTTTTCTTGCTCAAACCACACTTCCATAACACTTAGGAGCCTCAATATAGTAGATTAACACCAACAATTAATTTGTAGAATGAAAGAAAAGGTATTTCAATTTTTCCATGAACAAACCCGAGAGCCCTGTTCTTATTCTCCTCTTGTTCTAGTTTTTTCTAAGTATAGAATTATTATAGGAAATGAAAGATAATCTTATATGTATAAATATTTACATACATACACCTCTTGCCAAGTGTACCACACTTGGCCCAAATAGAGTTCAACATGAGTCAAGTGGGGTACCACTCCATTTCTTTCAAGAATCTAACTTTGCAATATCCTACTTTGGCCCCAAACTTTCCAACAATGCCTTTTTGGTCCTAAATTTTCCAATAATGCCACTTTGGTCCAAAATTTCATAACTGTTCCAATGCGCAAAATGTGGGTTCTAACACCCTACCACTTATGGTGATTTAGGTACCAACCCCTCATCCCTGTTGTCAAGGTATAAACCCCTCGATTCATTTGTTGATCGTCTCACCCTACCACCCATGGTGATTGAGGTACCAACGCCTTAACCCAGTTATCGAGGTATAAACCCCTTGACATGGTTATCAAGGTACAAACCCTTCGATATGGTTACCCGGGCTCATAACCCCCCGGAGTTGGGCATGGTCAATTCCCAACACGATCTAGCAGAATATCATATACATATATTCCTTTCATCATCATAAATTCATTCAAATCATAAGACATGCATTAGACCTTCAATTTCCTCAAGAAATCATAACCGAACATTTTATCAAACACTTGGTGGGTGTGTAGTGCAAGTGTATAACCATGGAATTCAAGAGTGAAATCATGTAAGAAAATTAAATGTAAAACCACCCACCAACACATGGTAATATAATCTTGAAACATACATCAAAACCCTTTATCAATTTTCAAGATAGATTAGAGATTCATAGCTCAAAACATCCTAAAATAGTCACAATTTCATGAAACCCCAATATAGTTCATAGTATAATTCATAATAAGTAAGACCCATAAGTAAATCAACTTGAAATGATGCATTTTAGGTAAAAAAAAAAGGAGCTCGGGCACCATGGGTGAAAGAACCCAATGGTCATCGGCCACTACATTAGCCTTACGCGAGATGATAATGCACACTCATATCATAATCCTTAAGAAGTTCTAACAACCTAAACCCACATAACTTGACATTGGAGAATTCTTGAAAAAGATTGGAAATGGAGACTTGAAGCTTGAGTGAAATCCTTAAGATCCAGATGAGTTTTGGGACTTGGAATTTAGGGTGAAATATTTGTCTAAGTGTTTGAAAGATTATTGGGAAATGTTTTGTATGATATGGTGCTGAAATATGGCTAAGTATAGGCGTTTTAACGTATAGGAAGACTTAGTCCCAAGACCAAAAAGTCTTGGACTGAACAAGCAAAGCAGTCAACAAGATACACATCTGCGTGACCTGGCCGCATTGTACCAGGGGCGCAGAGCTCGTTGGAAATTGATTTTTGGGAAAATAAAATTGTAATTCGTTTGCTCTAAATCAGGATTAGACCCACTGCCTACTCCATTTGTCCCCCTGATCATGAATATGAAGTCATATTTTTGATCTCATGCATGAATTTTGAGATGTATGGAAATTATGATTTCAGGCCCTTCCGAGGCATATTTTCGAGCACTTTTTGGGGTCGTTTCAATATCTCTCCCTTGGGAACATTCATCCTTGAATATCAAAGAAATGCATACGAGAAGAGTAATCATGAAGAAATCACCCGCAACAAGAATGCATCAACACACTCAAAACACCATTTTCAAAATCTCAACATAAGTGTAAAATCACCATGAACTTTGTCAATATTAACATGAATGCATGGAAATGACTTATGGGCTGAAACATGAGACATTAAATCACATAGAAGACTTAGAATTAGTACCTTAGGCTTGAGTGAAATGGAAGAGATAAGAATATCATTTTTGCATGTACGCTTCGGCCTCCCATGTAGCACTTTCGACTTGTTGATTCCTCTAAAGGACCTTAGCGGAAGCAACATCCTTATTCCTCAATCTCTTCACTTGTCTATCCAAAATCTCTACTAGAACTTCTTCATAAGTCATGTTTTCATCTACAACCCCCACAATAATAATAGGTACAATAGCATTTGGATCACCCATACATTTTCTCAACATAGACACATGAAACATCAGATGAACCAAGTCCATTTGACTAGGCAACTCCAACTCATAGGCCACCTTACTAATCCTCTATCACCCTATAAGGATCCACAAATCTTGGACTTAATTTAGCTTTCTATCCAAAATGAACCACACCCTTCATGGTTGACACCTTCAAATAAACCCAATCACCAACTTTAAATCCAAGCCCTCTTCTTCTCACATAGGCATAGGACTTTTGATGACTTTGGGCTATTTTCAACCTTTCTCTAAATAACCTTACCTTCTCCATAGCATCCATAACCAGGTACGGACCCAACAAAGCCATTTCTCCCACTTCAAACCACCCAACCAGTGATCTACAACGTCTATCATAGAGGGCTTCAAAAGGAGCCATACCAATGCTAGAATGATAGCTATTATTATAGGCAAAATTAATCAATGGAAGGTGATCATCCCAACTACCCTTGAACTCCAAAACATAAGCCCTAAGCATATCCTCAAGAGTTTGGATAGTTTTTTCGGCTTGGATATCCATTTGAGGGTGAAAGGTCATACTAAGCTTTACCTTGGTTCCATGACCTTTTTGGAAGGACCTCCAAAAATATGAAGTGAATTGAGCACCACAATCTGATACGATAGACAAGGGAACCCCATACAATCTCACCAACTCATGAATATACAATTTAGCATAGTCTTCGGCCCCATAAGTAGTTTTAACTTGTACTAAATGAGCTGACTTTGTCATCCTATCAACCACAACCAAATAGAATTAAAACCTTTTCTAGTCTTAGGTAACCCAACCACAAAATCCATGTTAATTTCCTCCTAGGTCCAAGTAGGAATCTCTTTGTCTTGGGTTAGGCCACACGACCTTTGGTGGTTGGCCTTTACTTGTTGGTGTCCATATTAATCTCTTCTCACTTCCTAGTAGGAACCTCTATGTCTTGGGTTAGGCCACCCAGCCTTTGATGCTCAGCTTTAACTTGTTGACAACTATGATAACTAGATATAAATTTGGCAATGTCTTTCTTCATACCTCCCTACCAAAATACATCCCTCAAATCCCTATACCTGTTTGTAGAACCAGGGTGAATAGAATAGGAAGAATTATAAGCCTCATCTAGAATCTTCCTTCTCAAATCATTAACACAAGGCATACACAACCTACCTTGGTACCTAAGGGCACCATCTCCCCCTTGGGAGAAAACCTTCACCTTTCCCTTTTTCACCAAGGCCTTCAATTCTAACAAGGAGGGATCAAGATCTTGCTTTGCTTTCACCTCATCAACCAAGAAAGACTTTGAACCATCAACAACCACAATGCCACCATTATCAACCTCTCCAAACCTAACCTCGAATCTAGCCAACTGATGGACCTTCCTAGCCATCTCTTTGCCCCCACCATCAACATAGCTAGGCTACCCATAGACACCCTACTCAAAGCATCGGCCACTACATTAGCCTTACGCGAGATGATAATGCACACTCATATCATAATCCTTAAGAAGTTCTAACAACCTCATTTGCCTCAAGATGAGATCTTTTTGGGTGAACACATATTGGAGGCTCTTATGATCAGTAAACACATCAACATACACTCCATACAAATAATGATGCCATTTTTGAAGCAAAAACCACAGCGGCAAATTTAAGATTATGAGTAAGATAACTCTTTTTATGCACTTTGAGTTGCCTAGAAGCGTAGGCTATCACCTTACCCTTTTATATCAACACACAACCCAAACCAATCCAAGAGGCATCACAATACCAAGAAATCCTTCCAACCCTTCCGGTAGAGATAAGATAAGAGTGGACACAAGCTTATTCTTCAAGGTTTTTAACTCCTTTCACACTCATCGGTGCACACAAACTTGGCCTTCTTTTGAATCAACTTAGTCATAGGGGAAGAAATAGACGAGAACCAATTCACAAACCTCTGATAATAACCCGCTAAGCCCAAGAAGCTCCTAATATCCGACGGGGTCAATGGTCTAGGAAAATTTCTAATACACATCTATCTTTTAAGGATCTACCAATATACCATCCCCCGTCACCACGTGACCTAGAAAGGCAACTATTTTTGACAAAAATTCATACTTCTCATATTTAACATACAATTTCTCTTCCCTAAATATTTGTAGCACTACCCTTAAATGAGCCACATGCTCCTCCTCACTATGAGAATAGATCAAAATATCATCAATGAAGACTACTAAAAACAAATCAAGGTAGGATTTAAAGACCTATTAATAAGATCATGAAGATAGACAGTGCATCGGTCAATCCAAAAGACATAACCACAAATTCGTAATGCCCATAACTAGTCTGGAAGGCCATCTTGGGAAAGTCACACACCTTCACCTTCACTCGATGATACCCATACCGAAGATCAATCTTAGAGAATTGGCTAGCTGCTTGAAGTTGGTCAAACAAATTATCAATTCTTGGTAGGGGATATTTATTCTTGATGGTTACCCTATTAAGTTGCCAATAGTCAATACACATTCTAAGGAACTCATCCTTCTTCTTCACAAACCACGACTCTATGGGAAGGACTTTAGACTCCACATCCCTAACCCTCAAAAGATGATAGAGACACCCCTAAAGATCATCTTACGGGCTTTAATGCAAGAGATGAACCTACCCTTAACAACTACATCATGACTCTCCCACTTAAGAACGGGTTCATTTGGGAATTGGAATTTGACCCTATGGGTTCTACAATCAATGGAGGCATAGTATACATGCAACCAATCCATCCCAAGAATGATATCGAAATCAACTATATCCAACTCAATAAGATCATAAGATAATATTTTATGTAAGATGCAAATGGGACAATTTTTATAGACCTTTCTAGCAATAATATTTGCACCAATAGGAGTAGACCCTCATAAAATTCACACAATAATTTGGGCTCAATATGAAACTTTTTGGAAATAAGAGGAGTAATAATAGAAAGAGGGGCACCTGGGTCAATCAATGCATACACATCAAAATCAAAGACTTTAACATATCGGTGATGACATTGGACACCTCATCAACCCCTTCAATCCCATGGAAAGCATATAATCGATTGTTCCTTAGGGCACCACCTTGTTGATCTCCTCTACCCAAAGGAACCATATTAGAACCTTGTGAACAAACCTCCTTACCCTTGTTGTGGTTATAAGGACAATCAATCTTTTTGTGACCTTAACATGTATTTGTGTCCTTCAAACCTGGGCCCCCATGACCCCTACTACATTTTGAGCACACATTTTTAGGAACCAACAAACAATACCTTGGGCCCTTGGAAAGTCATTGGCAAACCCCCTATTAGAAGCATGAGAAGACCCTTGGCTTTAATAGAACCAGATACCTTTTCAACCTTGGAATTTTCCCTCAAAACGGGCCCTCTTGGCCTCATTATTCCTCTTTCTTAACTTTTTCTCCTGCATTTGTTTGGCATAAGTCATCACACAAGATAAATCCATGTCACTAATAAACATAATGAACCGACATTCCTCACTCACTAAATCGAAAACACCCATTAGAAATTTATTCATTTTAGACCTTGAGTCGGCAACCAAGTGTGGAGCATATTTTGAGAGTTGGTTAAACATGAGGTCATACTTCCTCACACTCATAGATCCTTGTTTAAAGTTAATGAACTCCACCAATTTGGCCTCCTTAAGCTCAAGAGGGAAGAATTGGTTGAGGAAAACTGCCCAAAACTCCTCCCATATAACCACATTATTAATACCCTTCTCCTCCTTCTATTGATTAAATAATATTTGGGCCACTCTTTTAAGTTGGTAGGCCACCAACTCCGGTTTCTCTTCCGATCTAACTTCCATGATAGCCAATACCTTATAGACCTCATCAATGAACTCTTGAAGGTTCGCATCTATCATAGACCCATAGAATTTCTGCGGGTTCATCCTTATGAAGTCTCTCACCCAAGATGTTGGAGTAAAAGCATGAGGGGCCTGGGCCCCTTGATTGGCTTGATTAGCCACAACTTGTGCAAGCTAGGTGAAAGCATCCCGAAACTCTCTATGAGTCGGTTACTCCTCGAATGTGTGGGCTCTTTTTCCTCTTATATTAGGCATGATCTAGCATAGCAAAGAACAATTGTTGGAGGGGGAAGACCTTACCTTAACTTCTATAGCATGACATAGAGCAAGAAGAAGGGAATCATTTCCTAAAACGTCTCATGGGCTCTTATTCATAGTTGTGGTGCATAACACAACCATGAATAAGACTCTAATCGAAGCAGTGTGTTGGATGCCAAGGACTATAAACAACCTTGTGCTCTGATACCAAGTTTTTTAGGACCTAAGCCTAGGTCCTAGATATGACACAGCGTATGGGGAACCCGAACGGACCCTAATCAAGCCTCTTGGCATATCATTACACATCATTGGTCATGGAAGCAATCAAATAACATAATTAGATTAGAAATAAGGGCAAATGGGGCAAAGGGAAGCTTTAATTATATAAACATCAAAACAAGAGAGTCAAGGCTCAATACACAACATGTCCAAGAACACCTCTAAAACATAGATAGAACAGGGGCTAAGACAAGCAATTGGGCTTACCCTCATAGTCAATACATACACAAAAGAAAGATAGTTTTAGTATATAACATGAGATCATAGACATTGGCCCCAGAATGGAGGACTCACCAATAAGCTTGAGAGAAATCATACTAGCCACATGGAGGAAGATGTTCAAGTAGGGCTCTGCTTCCTACATGGTGAAATCATGTAGGCATAGAGTATGCATTAGTACATTTGAATATACTAAGTACGTAGGATATAATGCAACAAGAGATAAGCAACACAATCGAAATGCATAACATAGGCAATAAATAAGCTTATAGCAATATGGCGTGCATAGTCAATACATACATAAAAGAAAGATAGGTTTAATACATAGCATGAAATCATAGACATTATCCTTGGAATGGAGGACTCACCAATAAGCTTGAGAGAAATCGCACTAGCCATGTGGAGTAAGATGCTCAAGTGAGGCTCCACTTTCTATATGGTGAAATCATGTAGGCATAGAGTATGCATTAGTACGTTTGAATGTACTAAGTATGTAGGATGCAATACAACAAGAGATAAGCAACATATTCAAAATTATAACATAGGCAATGAATAAGCTTGTAGCAGTATGGCATGCATAGTTAATACATACACAAAAGAAAGATAGTTTTAGTATATAGCATGAAATCATAGACATTATCCCCGGAATGGAGGACTCACCAACAACCTTGAGAGAAATCGTACTAGCCATGTGGAGTAAGATGCTCAAGTGGGGCTCTGCTTCCTACATGTTGAAATTATGTAGGCATAGAGTATGCATTAGTACTTTTGAATGTACTAAGTATGTAGGAGGCAATGCAATAAGAGATAAGCAACATAATCGAAATGCATAACATAGCAATGAATAAGCTTGTAGCAATATGGCATACATGGAAAATGCTTGAAGTAAATCATGCTTATATAGAACATAATAAATTTGCAAGGACAGACCATCATTATAGAATTCATAGTCTATTGAGGTACCAACCTCTCAATTGGTTGGTGGATCGTCTCACTCTACCACTCATGGTGATTGAGGTACCAACCCCTCAAACTAGTTATCACGGTACAAACCCCTCGATTGGTTGGTAGATTGTCTCACCCTACCACCTATGGTGATTGAACTACCAACCCTTTTACCTAGTTATTAGGTTATCCAATGATACTAAGTTAGGGAATCATGGGGAACACAATACCCTAGTTCCTCTCCTTATTAGTTGTACTCTTGTGTTAGTTAGGTTTACTTCGTTATTAGGATACAAACCCCTCGACATAGTTATCCGGGCTCATAACCCCCCAAGTGGGGCATGGTCAATTCCCAACATGATATAAGGGAACATCATATGCATATATTCTTTTCATAATCATAAAGTCATTCAACTCATAAGACATGCATTGGATCTTCAATTCCTCAAGAAATCATAATCGGATATTTTATCAAACACTTGGTGGGTGTGTAGTGCAAGTGTAAAATCATGCAATTCAAGAGCGAAATCATGCAATTCAAGAGCGAAATCATGCAAGAAAATTTAATGTGAAACCACCCAACAACATTTGGTAATACCATAATTAAATATACATCAAAACCCTTCATCAATTCTTAAGATAGATTAAAGATTCATAGCTCAAAACATGCTAAAACAGTCACAATTTTATGAAACCCCAACATAGTTCATAGTCTAATTCATAATAAGTGAGATCCATAAGTAAATCAACTTGAAATCATGCATTTAGGTTAAAGGGACGTTTGGGCACCATTGGTTAAAGAACCCAATTGTTGAAACCTACATACCTTGACTTTGGAGAATTCCTTGAAGAAGATTAGAAATGGAGACTTAAAGCTTGAGTGAAATCCTTAAGATCAGGATGAGCTTTGGGACTTGGAATTTGGGGTAAAATATTTGTCAAAGTGTTTGCAAGAGTATTTGGGAAATGTTTTGTATGATATGGTGTTGAATTACTGCTAAGTATAGGTGTTTTGATGTGTAGGAAGACTTAGGCCCAAGATCAAAAAGTCTTAGACCGCACAAGAAAAGCCTTCAACAAAATACACATATGCACGCCCTAGCCGCATCGCACTAGGGGCGCAGAGCTCACTGGAATTTTTTTTTGGAAAAATAAAATTGCAATTTGTTTGCTCTACAATCGGGGTTAGACCTATTTCCCACTTAATTTGACCCCTTGATCACGAATATGAAGTCAAATTTTTGATATCATGCAGATATATAGAAATTACGATTCTGGGCACTTTTGAGACATATATTTGGTCACTTTTTGGGGTTGTTTCATTACTTTAAAAGTTGTAGATCATGTTTCATGCCCTAAGAATCAGAGAAGGAGGACTTTCTGAATATTCATTAGATGAAACCCCCCTAAGGGCCGTAAAACATTTTACGGGTCATAGAGGTGTGTCCTAGATCAAAAGTCTAGTTTTGTAGCAAAAATTTATGAGATTTCAATTATAGGTCATGGAAAACAATATGGCCTATAAAGTTGTTCATAAGACGTGCCAACCTAGTTATCCTATTTTGTTTAGGACTTGTATTTTAAATATTATAAATAAGTTTTTAAATTATTTTTTATTAAGTGTGTAAGGAGTTGAACATTTTAAGAGAAAAAATAGTGAGATTGAGTAGAGAAAACATTGGAGAGTTTCGAGAAGCACTTGTACTTTGATTTGATCCTATAATCTTATGATTCTTATTAAAGCTTGGATTTACTTATTCTTAATTCTATTGTGTAAGTGTTTTATTATGTTATTCCAATTCATAAGTCTTGCATCTACACAAATCATGAAAAGCTAAATCCACAACTAGTGTTGCAGAAACCATGAAAAACTAACACGGCAAAATTGGATAATTCATAATTCTTGGAAAGTGTCATACATGGATTAATTAACTCTCTTCGTTTTGCATATTTTCTGGTGGTGGCCAATGCTAGAACCCACCTAGTGTTACTGACTGGACCAAGGTAGTAATGAATAAGAAAAGAGATTAATTAAAAGAATTTTATTGATGTGTTCTCATCTAATCAACCGAACTGGGCTAAGGGGAGGTTGTACTAGGACTAATAGACAAGGGTTAGTAATGCACACTATGGAGATGGGCCAAGTAACATAGTAAAATTTGCCTCTCTCCTGGACCAAAGGTTTTGGTTAACTTAACTTACCATCCAACATGGTATACACTAGAAAAAAATTAGGTTATCCAATGATACTAAGTTAGGGAATCATGGGGAACACAATACCCTAGTTCCTCTCCTTATTAGTTGTACTCTTGTGTTAGTTAGGTTTACTTTTTTACTTGTTATTCCAAACCCCCCCCTTTGGGGAGATAAGTTAGTTAAACACTCAAATTGCATTAATTAAATTCTCGTAATTCTGCGTATTGCATGAGGGTTCGACCCTAACTTTGGTTAGGTTCTATTTCTTAACAATGATCACTTTATCCTTAAAAAGGAGATGTAACTTGGGAGACATCGAGATTTTTCTTTTGTTGTTGGGGAATACGGCTAGACTTGGTTAATTCAATATGATTTGGGTATTAATCGTTATTTCCCACATTTTACATTTTTTGTTGTTTTTGTTCTTTTTTAGTGTATAAGTGTAGTGTATGCCCAACACATGAAGTCGAGGCAGACTTTTGACTCTATTTGACCTAGAGATCCATAAAATATTGAGAAGAATGGCCCAAGATAACGCCAACAATGCAGATAATGTAGCTCCGAACAGGAACGAGAATGAAAATCCTGACCATAAGAACCCACCACCTCTTGAGGATATTTCTCCACAGCCATAGGATTTCAATGCTAATGCTTATCAGTAGAATCAATACAGGCTGAATCCTATGGCTATAGAGGTGACTGGAGCTATTGTGTTGCCACCACTACTAGCTTACACAAAGTTCATGGATTCGAGTGGGTTGCTTAAGATGCTAGAAAACCATGAGTTGTTTGTGGCCTTACAATCGGAGGATCTTTATAACCATCTACACAACATTACATTTGTCTACAAGAGTGTGATGGGAAGATAGAATCTATTTATGGATATTGTGGGACTTATATGTCTTCCCATTGTCTCTTATAGATAATGCAATATTATGGCTATCTGAGCTCCCGCAGAGTTTGATCACTAGTTTGGTTTAATTACAAAAGGCCTTTTTGGAGAGGTACTTTCCAAGATCGAAGAAGCTCAAGTTGAAAGATTATATCAACAACTTTCAGCAACTCCCTAGTGATTTAATCAGTACTACATGGGAGTGGTTAACTAAATGCTTGAGAAGTGTCCAGACCACAATGCCTTGGTGGAGATCTTCTACAGTGCCCTTGATGAAAATTATCAGGCTTGTGCCACTATTATTATAGGGGACATATTCTTAGATCAGCCATTTGCAAGAATTGCTGAAAGAATGGAAAGAGTGGTCAAGACCAATCGTACATAGGGGCAACGAGAGAGTGCATCTGCCAAAAGTTCGTGTGTTGTGAGTACTGTTTTGGAGAAAGCCAAGATAAATGAAGAAATTATGTAAGAGCTTGCCCAAATCCGTATAGGCATAGAGGTAATAATGAAGCAGAATCAGGAGCGAGTTAATGCAATAGTTCATCACACTCCACGTGCACCCATATGTTATGATCCCTATTATAAGAAGGATATTTGTTTTATTATTAAACAAATGGGAGGTTTTCGAACTAATGCTCAAGGGTCTAATCAGTATTATTGGTTCCAAGGTCAAGGAAACCAAGGTCGGAACTTCAATTGTGATGGAGCTTTCAGAGATAACTGCAGAGGATATTATGATCAAAATCAAGGCCAAGATAGAGATTTAGATTGGGGCGCAGAGATGGTTATAAAAATGGTCCATATGTGGGACCACACAATTGCGACACAAGTACTAGAAGTTCTAGAGTTGAGAAGATGTTTGACCATCTGTTGAAGAAAGCTAGGACACAGGATGAGACTCTAAGGGCGATGAAATTTGAAATCTCTGGTATTAACCAAAAAATTGAGTTTTATTTTATTGCCATCAAACAACTTGAGCAACAACTCAGCCAAGTGTCAACTAAACCGAATCAGTATTAGAAGAGTACATTGCCTAGCAGTAGAGTTCAAAATCCTAAAATTGAAGGGCAATGCATAACAGTTACTACTTATGGTAGAAACAACACCTTTGATCCTCTTATGCCAGTTGATGAGGATGATGTTCGAGAGAAGACAGTTGCAGCCATGGATATGGATACAAGAGATAATCATGGCAACGATCGGATGAGTGAAGCTACTGATGCGCCATATAAGTTGAGCCTATTCCTAAGCCTCCTCCTCCCTTCCCTCAAAGAATTAAAAAGAGGGAGGAAGAAGGCAAGTTCAAGCCATCAATACCCTCTCATCAAGGCATTGGAGAAGATATCAGGGTATGCAAAGTACATGAAGGACCTGGTTAACAAGAAGCGCACTGTGAATCAGAAGCTCTCCCAGGAGCTATAATATTGCAATGCAATTGCTATGAGGTACTTGGTCCGATAGTGAGTATATCTTGATACTTTTACCATACCCTACACCATTAAAGATATAGAGTTCACGAGGGCATTATGTGATCTAAGTGCCAGCATTAATTTAATGCCCCCTGTGATCTTCAAGAATAAGGATTAGGATCCCCTACTTCGATGAGCAAGCGGTTGTTGATGGTTGATTGCATGGTGAGGTAGCCTATGGGGATACTATATGATATGCTTATAGAGGTTGAAAAATTCATATTCCTTTTAGACTTATTGATATTAGATTGCAAGGTTGATTTTGAAGTCATTATCATCATGGGGAGGCCTTTCTTAGCCACTGGACGCACTTTAGTGAACATGGAGAAAGGCCAACTCAAGTTCAGGTTGGGAAAAGATGAGGTCGTGTTCAACATCTGCCAGAATGCAAAGAAAGAAAATGATATGAGTGTGGTCTCTGTTATTGAGAATATTGATGATAACAATGACAAAATTCTTGTCGTTATACCTCTTTTCATCAATAAGATTTTTCCTTCACTAATTGATATTCTAGTTAATAAAAAAAAGGCAAGCTCGGTGCACTTCCGGGGAAAGGCCTGACCACAAGGGTCTATTGCACATAGCCTTACCTTGCTTTTCTGTCGAATGATGTTACCAAGGTTTGAACCCATGACCTTCTGGTCACATGATAACAACTTTACCAATTACTTCAAGGTTCCCTTCAGTTTAGTTATTAAAACCTTAATTATAACCACAAATCAAATTAGCAAAAGTGCATATGTATATATACACACAAACACATACAAATGCGTGCACGTATGAAAATATACAAATTAATTATATTCATATAATAAAATTCCATACTTAACTATAAAGAATGATATTGCATAATGTTACAAAAATATAGACATATAAATTGTCTAATATTATATTTTTTAACTCTTAGTAAAAGAAAAACTAGAATATCTTTAAACAATTTCTGAAATATGAAATGCATTCTTCCTGTGCTTCAAAGTTACCCATTGCTTATACTTCTTTACACTTTCTTTGAGAATGAGTTCTTCAAAGTGCATGAATAGTCAAAAGACAAGTATAAAAACTTCATGTAAGGTTATTGATAATACTCCTAATAACTATTATATTCTTTTTTTCTTTTTCACAAAATTAAAGATTAACCACAATGAAATATAAAATATGTTTTTGTTCTAACAACCAAATAAAAATAAATTTGGGTTTCCTAGTTCTAAATATAATGTTGTTTGTTTTGTATTTTGCACCTTAAGTTATTGACTTTGTGCTTATTGCTTCATGAATAAAATCCCCAACTTCTTTTAGTTTCACTTCTTATACTAATTGTATTCACCTAATATAAATAATTCAATATCATTAAAATTATTATGAGATACAAATTAATTATATTATCTTAAATTATAAAAAATAAAGAAAAGTCAGGATTTCTTAATTAATTAGTAGTTGATTATAAGTCATGTAAACCTTTTTAAATTTTTTGTTTGTAAAATTTTACTTTATATTTTTCTAACTCAAACGAATGATTTTTCTTTGTCTACACTTGTTAGTTTCACAACTAATAATGAAGAAAAAAAATATTGGCACACATATATTTTTTTATTAGAAGAAACATTATTACTGAATACTGATTGCTAAGTTTATTGATTGAGGTAATTTACAAGTGGAGAAACATTTATCCTCTTGAGAAAATTACTTACTACCAAATATATATAACTTTTCTACCTTAAATTAATCTCATAAGCTCATAATTATATGTTTAATATTATTACTTCTATTTTTAATTTTTTGTTTCATTATAAATTTTTGTTTTGACCTTCTTCATCTTGCATCTTTTAAAAGGTGAAGTAAAGATGAATAAATTGTCTCTCAAAATAAAAATATATATAGAAACTATATGAAGAAAATGTTTAAGTTAAGAAAAATTGTGCCAAAAAGATTGTAACTAAATGTTATTATAATAATTTAAAATTTGATATAATTGACTATAATAAAATGATGGAATACATTAATATTTTTTTATTAAACCTTTTTTTTGAAATAAGAAAAATTAAAAAAGATGGATCGGAGGATGCTTATCAGATGATGGAATGATTAACAAAATGTCAATTGTTATACTTATAACATGATTTGACTGATCTCTTTGCACTCATATTAATTAAAATATATTTTTGCACTAACTAATATATTTTAACGACGGAAAGTTATGCTTTTCAATGATCAAATTTATCCCCTCGTGAACGTTGGATTAAAATTTCTTTTTAGTGACCGAAAAAAATTTGATCACTATAAGTGTATTTATAACGATCGAAAAAGTTGATCACTATAAGTATATTTATAATGATCGAAAAAAATTTAGTCACTATAAATGTATTTATAACGATCGAAAAAAAATTTGTTTACTATAACTGTATTTATAACGATCAGATTCATTTTTCTTCATTATGAAGTGATCATTAAAAGTCTTTTTACTTGTACTGTGGATGGAGGGTACACATAGACTTCATGAGGCAATTGAGTTGGAGAGGAAAAATGGAGGAACTTTCACTATAAATGGCCAAAGATTCAAGCTATATCTTGGAAATATGGAATAGATAAAAGGTGGTCGAAAGGATCACTTTCCTATGTCATTCATGGATCAGATGTTGGACCGACTAGCTGGAAAGGGTCGGTATTGCTTTCTTGATGGATATTCAAGTTATAACTAGATTACCAGTACTCTAGAAGATCAGGAGGAGATGATATTTACATGCCCCTATGGCACCTTCGCATTTAAAAGGATGTTACTCGGGTTGTGTAACACCCCAGCGACATTCCAGAGATGCATGATGTCCATCTTCTCGGACATGGTAGAGGATACTATTGAAGTCTCCATGGATGGGTGGTTGGAGACTCATTTGAGGACTGCTTGAAACACTAGCATGTTGTGTTACAAAGACGTGAAGAAAGACATCTAGTATTGAATTGGGAAAGTGTCACTTCATAGTGAAGGAGGGCATTGTGTTGGGGCACAAAATCTCTAGCAAAGGGATCAAGGTTGACAGAGCTATAGTAGAAGTATGAGACCCCATGTTTCTTGTCTTTCATAATATATAGAGGATGGCATATTATATAAGGCATATATGATTTTGAATAGAACCTAAGGATAATAAGGTGTCAATAGGTGGCAATATCAAGGACTTAAAGTTTTAAGTCAAAGGAATCCCCTAAATACACATT